>JZLH01S0038167.1:2084-38640 GCA_001188425.1 Eucidaris tribuloides
TGAAGGTGCGGGATCGCTACCCAGTGGTAACGCAAGCGAGCCGAGATCGTTCCTCGAGAGGAAGTTTATTACTTTTAGTGCGAAGAAAAGTTTGTAGCGTGTTTCGTCACCTTGTAACCGATTGGTAGTCAGTATAGCAAGTACATATAGCACCCCGTTTAAGAGGTGGGCGACGTAGGTTGATGTCAGCCGAGGTCGCGTTTGCGATGCAGACTTTCGCCGGTCGTCAATAGTAGTGAATTAGCATAGACCGTATTAGTTTGTGCGTATGTTCGGAGAGCGGAAACTTTTCTCATGAGGACTAATGTATAAATGGAGAGGCATATGCCCCTGTATTTAAATGGGACTTTTTAGTTTGTTATGGTAGAGCGGATAGCAGCATAGTTTACAGAGGTGGGTTTACTCACCACGCTTTATTTTAACGATCGTGTAGACTATCTAACAGTATTTATGTAAACGAGTATGATTTTATCGTAGTATTATTAATTTATATCTATTAAGCGTCTTTATCTTCATAATTAATGCCCTTTGTTAAACAGTTAACTTGATTTATTATTTTTATCAACTTGTATGTTTAAACTAAGTTAAAGTTTAGACATGACCGACAATAAATAGTAAGCATAAAAACCGAGTTAAATTATTCAAGCATTAAAAGTAGTTTCAATAAGAGGTTATAATATCATAAGGGTATGTGATTAACGGATTCAGACGAGATAAAATTTAGGAGAATGGGTTACCACTTGTTATAAACGCATTGGCTAGTAAATATCAATCGCCATTATGCTAGATTGATGTCATTAACGTGTATCATAAATCCCTTTGCTTTATTATATCAGTATAGTGAGTGAAGAAGTAATGTTTGTATGAAGATACGAAGGTTTATTTAAATGAATAAAGTAAAGGCAGTCCGTCCAACGATATCAAGATCTAAACATCTCTCCTTTGCCTCCTGTTTTACAGACTCAACTTTGTGTCACCACCTTTAAACATCTATCTCTGTAACTCCAACCACATACGGGTTACAATCGTATTTGGAAAAACACAAAAATTAAAAATGGCCCCAAAACTATTAAAAAGGGGACTACGGTCACATTAGCGTGCACATTTCAGTCATCATTTTCAATGTATGCACGTTTTATTGATGGATTCTAGTCAATTTGAGTGTGCTTATTCCAAATCCGATGGATGTCAGACGCGAAACCTTCAACGTTTTTGTAAAACAGCAAAAAATCAAAATGGCTGCTCAAACCACTAAAAGTCTGCTAAAGTCCCATTACCGTCCAAATTTCCGTCACCTTTTTCAATGTATATGCTTTATTTTGATGGATTTTAGTCAATTTATCAGTGCTGATTCCAAATCAGGTGGGTGCCAAACAAAAAACTTTGGGTGTTTTTGTAGAAACGCCAAAATTCATAATGGCTGCCTACACCCCGATAAAACCCGATATATTGGCCCTTATTAAAGTGCATGTTTAAATCAAATTTTGGACATATTAAAACTTTTTTGATGGAATCTAATAAATTGAGGGTGCTGCCTCAAATCAGAAGGAAGTCAGAAGAAGAAAAAATGAGCATTTTTGACACTCTATATGTTGAAAACGATGACTAAAATGTGTACGGTACTAAGAGTCTTTTCAAGGGTTTTAGCAGCCATTTTGATATTTGTGTTTTTCCAAAAACGCTCAATGTATTGAGTCTGGCACTCATCAGATTTGGATTCAGCACCCTCAAATTGACTAGAATCCGTCAAAAAAATTACAAAAGATGGTTCCGTGGTCTCTAGATTGGACTAGTCTGAATACAGACAAATTTATGCAAATTATGTCTGTAATTAGGTTTTTCGCAAATAACAAAAACGAAAGGTCAAATAGCAAAACAAATGTCACTATACTTGCTCCTTGTGAAATTTGCCACATTTTGATACCAAGGTCGATATACTTTGGACGATGTTTGACCACTTTGAACTTTGACCTGGTGTCAAGGTCACCAAAGGTCAACTCAAAAATGGCAACATGGTTTTTCTGAATAGTCAGACCCAGTAGAACACGTTTATACATGTTGCCAACAATTAACATGAACTTTATAAAATCACTATTTTTATGACATAGGCCCCTCCACTATTGGAGCAACTGAAAATTTATATATACTGAATTTTTCAAATGAAAATTTGTATGTACAGTACATACATGTGATGAAAAGTAAAGTTTTTCTAACTTTGAGATTCAGGTATGTACTTCTGCCTGTAACCTCTGCAAAATGCCCCATAGCAGCACCAACAACTTCTAGAAACATAGTAATTGCCTACATTTGGGAATAAAGTGTTTTATAATTTTACCTCAAGATTAAAATTTATGTGAATAGCTATAGGTCATTGTATGTGCCCATTTCAAATTTAGCATTATATTAAAGCCGAAGTACAGTTTTGGTTGATCAGATAATTTTTATTGTCAATTATTCACAAAGTATTGTTTTGTCACCCCAGACATCAGAAAACAACATCAAACCCGCTAATTTTTAGTGACAAATTGTAATGTTTGAATTGGAGAACATGTAGCGACATGTACATTACCTATGGGAAATAGCCCCCCCCCCCCCCGACGAAAAAATAAATAAATAAAATTAAAAATTAAAAATAATGAGAGAGTTTCAAAGCAATTTTCAGGGCATTGGTAGATCATATAGGTCTTACATGTACCGATAAAACATTGTCATTGCAAAGAATTTCATTCTCTACCATTTACCAAAAGTTTGGGCTTTAAGTCCTAACCCTTCGGTATTATGAAAATCTTTCCATAATTGTGAATCATTAATATGTATCCAGACAAAAAAAAGGCAAAACATGAATGGCCTTGGTTAGTAATAACTCACATTAGATGGTTTATATTTAGAGGGACTTCAAACAATTCCGAGTACGCTCATATGCTTCCAATGCAAACATAGCCTAAATGTTACTGAAGTGCATTATCACGCAAGCTACATAGCTGACAGCTGATTAATGGAACACCAACAGAACTGAAGATGCAAAGTCAGGAAATGCACCTGTTAAGAATGTTACTGTCTTCCTCGAGGCTGCTTTTCATGTTTGAGACGAGCAGATACCACAGACGGAAATTGGCGCAGAATGTTTGACGCGACTGTTGTTCACGTGTTTTAGGTGTTTGCGTAATGTGGGGCAGGATGGGCAAAGTGGTAATTTTAAAGTTCACTGATGCATTATGTTTTGAGTTGATTTGGTCAGGGTATAACACATACACACAAACACACACATACAGAGTCACACATATATACACACATACATGCACACACACACACACACACACACACACACACACACACACAACAAATAACACACACACACACACACACACACACACACACACACACACACACACACACACACACACACACACACACACACACACACACACACACACACACACACACACACACAAAATAATACACATGTACGCACGTACGTACTCACATATACATGAACAAACACAATGCATAGGATGTCATGATACATGTTGAATGTTTTGGGGTGTTTTATCTTTGTTGCAGTACACATAGCTTGTTTTTTTTTCTTTTAAGTTTTCTTTTGTATTTATGAAATCCAACAAAATTTCCATAAGCAACCCAAAATGATTTATTCCTAGTATATAATGAAAACTATATCAGCAGTAGTATATTCCCGCTTCATACCTATTGTTCTATAAGTTGTTTTTACAAAACTGGTACTGGAGTAAATCCACACTGGAAAAATTGTGACAGAGAATTGTCACAAATTATTACATCTCAAGTACATTCATAATCCTTGTTTTGTTTATAAGATATAAGAATTAAAGTCACTGCCTTTTCTGTTCATATTTCCATCATTATCAGTGTGATTTCTCCATCCAAAAACTATTCATTCCAAATGCATTGAAAGTCCGTAATATACGTGTAATTGTACTGGTAGCCATTATGCAGCAAAGCAAAACTACAATCTCATAAAGTTGCATTATGTACCTGTATGCTGTCTCATATAAAATATGTTTTCCCTAGCAAATTGAAATTGGTGATACACTATGATACACTCACACCACCCACACAGTAATGAAGAGTAGAAATAATTCATAACAATCATCATTTTTCCCATAAATATTCAATAAATATGAAAGGTACTGCATGAATTCAGATTGCAACCATCTAGTGTACTGTAATTATATTGTGCCATTGCTGGTAAATAGTAATATAATTCTGCTGTAGAATATACTTTGTATTGCCTGTTACTCAACAATTGAAACCGCAGGTTTATCTATTGTTTTGTAAGTATGCTCCCTTTAACTTTTATTGGTTTTAGAAAGTAATCATGTTTCCTGAGATGCTTCACCAAGTTCACCAAATCAATCAGCCACACTGAATGGACCATTTAGAACTTGTAACATCCTGCAAAAATTGAAATTGTCCATAAAATTGGTTTCTATGAGGCATGCACTTTGACTAATGCATGACTCAAATTTATGCAATTACTTGGTAAATTCACTTTTGTACGAGCTTGAATCTTACAATTCACTCAGCTAGGCTTGAACTTTAGTAAAAGGCATCACCTCCATGTAGAATCAGATTGCTAGAAAGTGGAGAATGCCAACACTAAAAGAGTTAACAATATCTCACTCACGAACCATGAAGTTATTCTTCGATTGAAATGCTATAATTCAGATTTGTTACTTGTAATATAATACCATAATTTTTTTTTAAAATTAGTCTTTTTTTTTGCTTTGAGAATTAGTTTAACTTATTTTTCCTCAGCAACCTCAATCATCTTTAGAGAATATTGATAGCTATACAAGGAGAAATCATGAGAAAGCTCCTCATCATTGATTCAAGACTACAGTGTACATGTACATGTATCTACCTTTTACAAATATGGTGCACATACTTACTACATAAATATTATAATTTCATTTTAGGGAATCACCAAGCACAGCTTATATGGAAAAAAAAATGATTCTTTTAAAAGCACATCAAATGCAATTATGTCAAAGATGCAGAAAATGTGAAATGCATCTTTTTTTGAATAAAAAACTATCTATTGTTGGTAGCTGGGTATAAAGTCTGTGAACAATGTCATAAATCTTGGTACAGCATGGATTAGAATGTTAGAGATGGATACTTCTGATTCCTCATTTTTTTCACACACAGCCACAAAAATACAAAAAAACTGCCACTCTATCTGTAAGACAAGTTCATAATAATGAGCATACTGAGTTATGAAAAAAAATAGATTCGATCAAAGCCTCTGTGAACACTGGTAATTTGCCAATTAAAATATAAACATGAAAAAACAAAAACTTACCCAAAATTGGCATTAGTAAAGTTATCGCCATTAGTTGTGTCCTCATGGTGATTGCTTTCACTGTCAGCTGCTGTGGAAGTAAAGTCACAACTTAAAAAGGCAAAAAATTAGTAGAATCCAAAGTTTAGAGTTATAAAATAATCACAGTAGTCCCCTTGCTTAACGAAAGAACCCCAAACAAGGTTGTGGTTAGATTGTCCCCCTCACCTCATAGTTTTATGCCCCCTGTCCACTCGGTAGAAGTTGCCCCAGCAGTTGCTGGGCTCTGATTGGTTGAGAGTACAGCTGCATGCCTGGATGTTAGTCGAGAAAAAAAAATGGAGAGATGGTACGGGTTTGGTTTCTAAATGTAGTCATTGGAGGATGTGTTAATAATGGGAACTGGGATTTGTAGGGGGTGTAGACATGCCTGTTCCCATGGGTACACACACTTACACTGTACACACACACACACACACACACACACACACACACACACACACACACACACACACACACACACACACACACACACACGCACACACACACACACACACACACACACACACACACACACGCGCGCGCGCACACACACACACACTGGTGAGGGAGAGGGTAGGGGAGGGAGGGGATAAGTTGAGTGGATAGGAGAGAGGAGGAGGGGAGGGAGAGGAGAGGGGCAGTAGAGGATAGAGGAGGGAGAGGGTAGGGGAGGAGAAGATAGGGGAGGGAGATAGGGGAGGGAGAGGGGAGGAGAAGGAGAGGAGAGGGGAGAAGAGGGAGAGAGTAAGGGAGGGAGAGGGGAGGGAAGGGAAGGGAGAGGGGAAGTGGGAGGGGGAGGTGGTTGTGGTTTGGGTGTTATAAATTGGCAGATCATGAGATGTACATGTTTGTAGGTACCCAACAGGTGGTACATGTACATATACTTGACCGTCTTTCTAATAATTGCTTACAAAAATGAACAAAGTGTGCCAGAAGTAGATGAAACAAGTTTTTAGACTGAGAATCAGACTAATTGTGAGAGGAGAATCCACTGGATTTGATCAAAGTCAATGTAAGGAAGGGTTTTTTTTTTATTTTTTTAGTAGTCTTATAGATATATGATGCACCACGCCATACCCCGGGGTACCGTTGTACCCCCGGGGTACCCCGTTGTGCAGCGCCCTCTTGTGTTAAAAAATGTATTTTCTTCAGTTATGATCGATGAAATCAGTGGTGATGATGCAGAGGCTGTGCAAGTGCACAACAAAAAGGCATAAACTTACGAAAAATAGGGTAAAAATGAAGTTGAATGTGTTATTTTCACCCTTATTTCATAACTTTTACATATTAATTTTGTAACCCAGGGTACAGTGCTGAAAAATAAATAAATAATTCAACAAAATGGCGGATTTCGAGTTGGTACCCCGGGGTATGGCGTGGTGCATCATATGTAAGCTATGGCTGACCGTCACAATTATATGTGAAAGCATAGTGTACTGGCTAAATCCCTTGAAATATAATTTTCCTAACTTATGATCTACAATTGTGCAAAAAGTATGGACACTAACCTAACTTTTGCTGACAAATTTCACAACCTATTTACATCTCTATCTAGGAAATTACATTAACAAATTTTTTAAAATTAGTTTTTTTTTTCTGGGTTAATACAAAAGGGACTGTGTGTTATGATACGGAAAGGACATCCACAAATTTTGTGAACAGGAAGAGGCCTGGGGACTCGCTGAGTGAAATGAGATCCTGCCAGGCAGGGGCTTAGAATAATCACCATGTAATGCCACTTGATTTTTATATTGCCGTCACTAACTGTCACTAGCTTACAGAATGACAGCTAAATTATCGGAGCAGTATTGTACATTTTAGTGATACAAATGTACACGTAGCCTTGTAATACACATAATCCGTAAACTTGTTACCTTACACATCCAGATTTTGCCTGAATTAAAAATTTTAAATCCATACAATTTTCAACTTCAGTGGATTGATAAATATATTGTTTAATTTTCAAAATGGGATTGTGTTGTGCTTTCCTGAGATTTTAATATAAGCCTTTGACCGTGTTGTAGGGATTTGACGTGGATTTGACTATTAAGGTGATTAAAACTGAGGCTCAGTTGTACTGTACGTATGGCTCTAGGGACGATATGAGTTGTTATTGGGAGGTAATATCATGTTTTAAATTGAGTAATTATTAACAATGCAATTGTATGAAGTAATTATATTAGTGCTAACAAATGCAAAGTAATCTATCATTGTGAGTCATTTACAAATGATTAAATAAGGAATAAAGGAAGTATGGGTATTAAATAAGGAATTAAATGAAACTGTACACCTCAGTAAGATCAGTGTATAGAAAGTACATGACACTGCAAGAGACGTCAATTTTGTTTTTTCAAGTCAAGTCACGAGGTAAATTTGTTCTTAAGTCAAATAAATTGCCCTCAAGCCCAGTCTCACAGTCATTTCTAATGAAGTCAAGTCACAAGTCATTTTTGTGATGTCAATTGAGTCACTATCAGTTTGTGTCAAAATAGTCTAAGTGAGTCCTTTGCTTTCAGTTACAGTTAAGCCTTTGCCTCCGAGGTTTTAAAAATCCCATAGAGTTAACACAGGGCACATCCGGTTGCCGTAGCCAGTGGGTTGAATATCACTTGATCTCAAATCAAGTCATTACCATGAAATCAAATAATACACTCCCAAGCCCCAATCACAAATGATTTCTATCAACTCAAGTCACAATTCATTTGCTCTTTAGTAAAGAAGGTTATGTTTCAACACATCACAAATAATTAAAATAAAATCTAATTGTTCTGTCAAGTTACAAGATATTTGCTCCCAAGTCAAGTCAAGAGTTATTTTCCCTGAAGTCTGTTCAAGTCACAAGTCATCTGCCCTAACTGAAGGTCAGATTTTAAAATGATATTTCTTAAGTACGTATCAAAGAATGCTAGTAAGTGATGCTATCTTCCGTGAAGTATCCTCAAAAAGAGAATACAGGGATTGGATTCACTTATTTCTTATGATTCCTCCTCTTCTCATGATCCCATCATCTTGTAAGTCTGGTCTCTTCCTCGTCATTCACTTGTACATGTAGATAACAAGTCAGCATCGAGTGTAATTACACTTTGAACAAGGGGCAGGAGTACACATGTAGTTGCCAACTTTGTCGGTCCATCAAAATGAAAAAACAAAACAAAACTGTGTGTGATGTTTGTTCACTGTTTGTTTCATCAATAACATTCCTGTTTTGTTTGTGCATGTCACAAAAAAGCTGATACAGTGAAACCTGTATATAATGACCACACAAGGGAGACAAAAAAAATGTCTTTATGAGCTGGTGGTCTTTAGGTTCCTGTGATACACATTTCAATGAGAAGCACTTCTCAAGGGAATCAAAACTTGTGGTCTTTATAGAATAGTGGTCTTTCTGTTTAGTTGGTTGCTACAGCAGGTTTGACTGTATTTGCTTATATCATTATCTTTATTTATTGTAACACACAAGCATCTATCAAAAGACACTTGATGTGCACAACTATCAACATACACAAATATGAAACCATGGAGGTAGAGCACACAGCATGGTATTTATGGTACAAGAGAGAAATTGCAAGAAAAGCAAAGAGTCAATTGAATGTTGTCTTCATATGTTGGTGAAATTTAAGAGGGATGAATGAGTTAACTACTGTACAGATCAGATATATTGGGAAAAGTGTCCAAAATCTGTCATACAAAATCCTCCGGAAATGCCTTCTGTGCCTTCACAATTCATCATCAAATTTCTGACTCTATATTATGTCAACCTGGCTACATGATGCGGAACCCCCGTGCTCAGTGCGCTCTTAACCTTTACCTGAACGCACTCATCTGAGGCACACAGTGTGAAAATCCGATCCGTCATCCCATAAATCGTGGCAAATTTAGCGTGATTTAGTGCTTGTTTGGGCAGGATCTTAACCATAAAGGTGTGTCATTATTTTCTGATCAGAGATAGGGCACGTAGAGACGACAAGCGGAAGTGGGCAGGGGGTCGGACGAGGCGCTAATTCTAACGACTGGGGGACAAAACTTGTGAATTCAACCCTTCAGGAGGGAAAAAAGTGTTATGGTTACATGTTAGTAGGAAAACTTACTAAAAAGGTAATTGATCTACAGAAATGTCAGTGATTCTAGATGCGGAATTTATGTATCACATAATTTACAAGATAAATTATATATGATGGAATATAGAATAGAGAGTGTAGTAGTGTTTCCTGATCTATGCCTGTGCCTTTTACTTCCGAGAGAAAATTTCTTCAGATTCAAATAATATTTATGCCCCCGCAATTGCAATGAAGTTGCCATATCGAGGCAACATGTTTTTGTTGTCTGTCCCTTGCGCGCCGTGCATGCTTGCCTGTGTGCATCTGTCCCTGTCCGTTAACCGGTTTTTATTACCACAATAACTTAAGAACGGCTGTTCAGATTTTGATGTAGCTAGGACCAAGTATATAAGGCAACAATGTAGTGATTGCATTTTGGAGTTGAAAGGTCAAAGATCATGAGGTCTCATACTTGTCTTATTTGGTATCATTACTGCAATAACAAGTATGGCTGATCGGATGTTGATGTAACTTGGGTCAAGTGTGAAGTATAAGGCATCAATGCACTGATTAGATTTTGGCGTTGAAGTGTCAAAGGTGAAAGGTCACAAGGCTTCATACGTATTAAGGCTCATTACCCCACTCAAGCTCACTCCAGGGTTATCAAAAATTGCATTGGGTTATCAAAAACTTAGCCTTTCGAGTTTGACAAGGCCTCAGTGACTGCCTAAGTGTATGTAAGTGCACTGTAATGTATTAGGTAAGATTACGAGTGGGGAATGTATGCCTATATTTCAAGACCACCCGTTAACTTCTCATTGATTAAATTGGTCTTCAATATTGGTCTGTTAAAGATTGTGTCCATGATTTGGGCAACCTGAAAGGAACTTATCAAGTAAATAAGCTACCATCACTTCACTTTTAAAGACAGAGTAAGGGATTTGCACGTCAGAAAACGGTAAAATGAATGAAATCAGCTCAAATCATTCACAATGTAAAGAGTAGTATAAATAAACACCTGCCATAGAACCTTTGGGTAGAATATGTAGTTTTGGTGAAAATCTGGACAATTGAACTTCAAAATTTACAGTGATGTCGACGTGCACGGGCCGTTCCAAAATTGTCCGATCAGCCGTTAGCCGAAGGTCGCGCGGAGTTTAGCCGTTTAACCAATCAGTGTGCTCCACTGGTCTTGCGATGGTACACATAACCGCGATTCGCAATTTGAGCAAAATTCAAACTCATGGAAAGAACAACATTCTGGTAACATGTCGTTATTACTTTTTCTCATAAAAAAACAAATTCATGACGTATGGATCTCAAACTTTCAACGCATCATTTGTAAGTAATTAACTACCTTTTCAAATCATTCACAATGTAAAGAGTAGTATAAATAAACACCTGCCATATCTCCAGAACTTGATCTCTGTTTACACACCCACACGTACCCTACGTTCAACATCAGATAAAAGTTTACTAACCATCCCACGAAGTTCTTTATCAATTGGTGACAAACGTTTTAATGTTTCAGCTCCCAAATTCTGGAATAATCTCCCACTCACAATCAGAGAACATCCGACACTTGACATTTTCAAAAAGCATCTAAAAACGTACCTCTTTGCACTGTAATTTTTGTTATATATGTAATTTCAATTCTATGTAAGCGCTATGGTACATCTGTGTATAGCGCACATAAATACTCGTTATTATTATTATTATTATTACCTTTTGGTATTGATAATTAAGGGAAGTAATGGACTTGCAAATCCCTGACACAATCTTAAACCAAAAACCTTGTTGCTGAAAAGTCAGATTTAAGGAAAAAAATCCAGATAGAATGCACCGATGTAAACACCACTCACTAAATTTGAATTGTATACAGCCGTTAACTAGTCTAACTGCCAGACCCGATTTGTGTGTCTTCTAGTAAAAACTGAATACCTGCTGACCAAAGCTTGCAAGGTCAAAAACTCACACCAGTGAAGCTGGATGATTGTCAATCATTCTGTTATATAGTTGGACTATGCCAACTCTCACATGTGAAAGCTACATCCAGTGTCTGAAACCTAGACTATGGTAACAAAATGCAACTTGAGTAACTGCCCAATTTTATTGTTAAAGACATTATATAACACTGTGGAAGACCCGTTTGTCGAACTTTGCTATCTGACATATCTGACAGTGTTTGAATAGATAAATAAACACCCTAGAACACAAAAGTTCAGACAGTTATGCTGTCACTAGTACAATATGTGCAGATACAAATTGGCACATGAATTTATTCTCAGCCGATAGGAAATTCTGCAACACAACAGTCTATGGGGGAAAGGTGGAATGCTCTCTCAATGATTTTCACTTTTTTAAAACACTTAATGATCGTTTTAAACATCAATTTTTTAGGGCTTCATTTTTAGACCATATCAGAGACACTGGTACATGTAGCATGGGGAATCATGTAGCTCAGATTTTTTAAAGTGGAAACATTGTTATACAATGCCTTTAAGTTTCCAAAAACTTTACAACTAATGATTCTCCAATTTTGAACACTGCATTTTTATGTACCGGTACTTATCTTTAGTTGAATCAAATCTGAGCAGCTGTTGGAGACTAAGTACGAGTTAACTCATGTTGGGGTCTATGGAAAATGTGTGTTATAGTGAAATCAAATCGTCTCCAACGGGTAGAGAACATGACCTTTAAGGTAAAATTCTATTTTGTTCTGAGAACATTGTACAGTACTAGTGCATGCATAAGAACACACACACACAGGAAGGATACTGCGGCAGCGTCTTCATGCATAAAACAATAAGTGGCAGAACATGAAGTGCATTGACCAGCAATGATATAACCTGAACTCTTTGGCGATATAAATATAGGATGGCTGCCCTACTGCTCATTGTATACAATGTAAACAGCGGATTAAGAATGCTTGACTGTACTGTACAGGTACTTGACTTGAAAGACGGTATTTGAGGGAATAAAGGTAAAAGAGATGATGATAGTGAAAGAATCCAGGGAGAAGAATTTGTGTCATCAATTCATGGCATGCGTGTTGAGAGTACACAATTCAGAGCCACTGTAAAGCATTCCCTAATTCCTGCTCAAATGTATGAAATCATAGATATTATGATATGATTTACAAATTATGGTTTACTAAATAATTTCAATTGAAAGGATAGGATGCTTCACAATAAAATTTGTACTTTCGCTCTTTAGCTCCCACCCCCTTCAATTTTGCCAGATCCTCATTGTTGGAGCGTTAGCTACCTAATCAACATGTAGGTTTGATCAGCCCTTATGTCTGAAATCATATTAGCTGTGGGGAGTTTGAGTGGGCACGGTGGGGTTGGGAGGGGGGGGGTGGGGAGGTAGCACCCAGAAGCAAATTTGCATTAAATAAGGATTGATATCATCCAACAAGTTTTAACCCTTTCAGTGACGTAATTCCAAAACATTTCTATCACATAACAATTTTTCATAATGAAACAGAGGTTAAATATCAATATATTTTTAGAATTTTAGAGTCATTCTAGTGGTGGTGGTTGGGATCATGCAGAATATGTTACTGAAAAACTTACTGGGCATACATGTATGCATGGATCTCCATTCATTAATCCCTCATTCTGTCAAAGGTTTTACTTGAGAAAAAAATTACAAACTGAAACTCTAAGCTACATGTAATGTAATACCTTCATAAACCACCACCAAAAAAATGTTAAAGTTTGCTGATCCTCTTATGTACAAGTCACCTCCCTGAAGAAGCAATAAGCCAATAAAGTTATGCAGACATCATCCCAAAACTCTGTCAATGGTTCTGCTCGTTGTGCTTGGTTAGTGCTGAGTGTGAAATGAAGCAGTTTGGCTGCTATTACTCCACAGTTTAGAATCACCTGGGACCATTACACCTTGGGTTAGAGGAGATGCGTCCACGCCACATACCGTACGCGATGAAGGACATGGGATTCCACGCTCCAGATACAACGGCGAACTTGGACGCTTTCCTTTCGACTGAGTGTGTTTAAATTGTGTTTATGTGTGAAGTAAATTTTGCACTGTCTCTAGGGAATGAATCTGATGTGTTTTTGAGAGGAAATGGCTACACAGTTATATCCAGTTTTATCGATTTGAGGAAATTTTTCATACTTTATTTATAAAAAGTGAGAAATGACATTTTCTGTTGGCCTTTGTTTGAAAATGAAGTATGATTAATTCAGCCCCCATCTTTCATTGTGTAAGACTCAAATCAAATGAAGTTTACCTGTTGTACCAATACAACTACACTACAGTAGTTGTACATCTGTACAACTATAGATGTAGTTGTACCAGTTGTTTATAGTGTGAGTCAAATATGGAAATCCAAATTAAATCCTAATATCTCAAACCTGAAAAAAAAAATATAAGGAATGATTGCATAATCACTTTGCCTTCTTATGTTACACTTGTATTGGTCGTTCATATTGTGTCACTCACAGTAACTGATCAGCAATCAGTTTTGTAAACTTGTCAACATTTTTTGGTCAAAATTTTGGTAAATTGTGTTCCATGATAACGTGGCCAGAGCATTCACAACAAAGCAACCAGTGGGGCTTGTTACTGGCTCCATATTAAAGGTTAGTGACATGATTGAGAACACTTGAAAATGCCTCAAGAACCAAATGAGTTTAAATTTATACCAACTATACACTAGCAGGAGTGGATCTCCCAGCTAGAAGGATCTGTCTGTAATTTGTGTACTCAAGGAGAATCAAGCATAAACATATGAGTATCTTAATTTTATCAGGGGATGATAAAAATAAGCCCCATAGAGAGCCACACAGCAGGTTTCCATGCCACGAGTGATATTGACATTATTTTAGAATGAGTCAACGTTTGACTACAAGATTTTCACTGGAGAATCCTTGCATAGTTTACTTAATTCTAGAGTAGTTTCAGCCCAACCTTTAACATTTGTTTGGCTCATCTGAACAAAGCATAAAGGGCAGTGACGTGATTGTGAGAAACGACAAAAAAAATGTCTTTAGAACCAAACTGGTTCAAAGATATACCAAAGATACACCAGCTGGAGTGGATCTCCTGGCTGGAAGGATTTGTCTTGAGTTTGTTTACTTATGGAGAATTAACTCTTTGTGCGCGGGACACTGAATCCCGTGCGTGCTGAGTTTATTTCAAAGAGCGCTCAGTACCGGGAAAGGGAATAAGTAACTGACTTCAACTCGCAATAACTTTGCACAAAAACGTTTTCTGGAAAATTGTAATACAGCAAAGTTGAAGTACATTTTACAGACCTTCTAAATGCATATAGGGTGTTTGGAAATATACATCTGAATTTTGTAAAGTAATGGCTAATTGTAACCAACATACAGTTCTAAATTTCCTGCTTGAAAATATACCACTCCATTCAAATAATACAAGAGGGTAAATTACAAGTTATAAAAAAAAAACCCTGACTCTTTACAAGTTACTAGTAATGAAAGAGATGAGTCACCAAATAAGAAGTGAATGAAGAGATTATCAGTGAATAGCGCGTGTAATTGTAATTGACCCTTTAAGTACTTTTCAAAGTGAACTTGTGTCTAATCCTTTGTCCTATTGTATCACGATGCCTTGATTGCATTTATCGATTATTCTGGTTCCTTAAGAATCTAACATAATACCCCCGTTCTTGAGGAATGTAAACAATACAAAGAGATTACTGCTAGTGTTGGGAAAATCAGTGTAATTCGGGTGAATACAATCGTTTCTACGTTTGAGCGTGAAATGCGAATCCCGCATGCTGCAGGTAGTGCATGGATGCGAATACCGCGTGTAAAGAGTTAAGCATGAACATACTAGCAGGTCATTTCTCTTGAGTCTCGAGGTCTGAGAGAAATTAATGTCATAGAAAGCTACACAACAGATTTGCATGTCACAAGGCATACTGATGGAAGTCATTTTAAAATGAGCCAACTTTTGACTACAAAATTTTCTCAGTAGAATCCTTGCATAATCTACCTTACTCTAAAATAGTTTTACCCCAAGTAGTCAAAGTTGTAGACTGCTCTTTAATTTACCCCAATCCAGAGCGTAGCGAGCTGCATTCTCAGAAAATGTAATCTAAGTGTCCAGACCCACACCTCGTGTAAGTTCCTGAACTGCCTCAGAATTAGGGCAAAAAAAAACTTTAAAAAGAGAACAGTCTAAAACTTAGACTGTACCCCAAGTTGAGGACTACCCCCAATCATGTCATTTACCTTTCAATAGTCACTGAAGACACATGGCTTAAAAAAAAGGGGGGGGGGCGTGTTTTTTGTCTTTCCACTTTTTATAGCCCCCCCCCCCCATTCATTTTTTTAAAAATGACATCACAGGTATATCTGTCTCTGTCCAGGTATTCATGTATGGCACCATTATATTTCTATAATGGATATTAGCATACATTTGCAAACCAGCGAGCGTGGATCATTTTGAATTCGATTATAAAAGCTTGAATTTTGACGTCATGCTGCAGAAATATGTAATTGAACAAGAGAGCTTAGAATTAGGTTAAGTAGTTGGTGATATCAAGATGTTATATAAATTGAGTTGTTTCGCGGACTTTATTTTATCAAAATTTAAAAAAAAAAAAGCGTGGGCCTCATTTTTTTTTTTATTATGAACACCAGGTTGAAGAAGGGCATGATGTAAAATGAAAATAATGAATACAGTCATACCAGGCTTCTGCACATGAAAAGAAATTCAAAACTACAAGTTCATATATTCTATCCAGAAATGTTGTAGTCGCAAGCTAGGTAGTTGTTTGGAATTGTATAGATATGTAGGTCAATTAATATCGTAATCAGTACTTCCATAGGTGCTGCACTGAAAAATGAACAAAACAAAATAATACCAGTCATGTGAAACATATGGTTAAAGCTATTTTATTATTAAATTACATTTGGTGTTATTGTTAAACCATACATTATGCTAGATGTTGCTAATATGCGAATGCATATGCACAGGCCCATTGCTAAAATGTCCCTCCTCGTTCTCCTCCTTTTTTTTCTTTTCTCCTCCACCACCATCTACTACACCACACCACCACTCCTCCTCTACCTCCTCCTCCTCCACACAACCACCATTGGCCGCCACACACCACCTCCCTCCTCCTCTTCCTTTCTCTCCTCCCCTCCCTCCTCCCCCCTCCCTCCCTCCCCTCCTCCTCCTCCTTCCTCCTCCTCCTTCCTTCCTCCTCCTCCTCCTCCTCCTCCTCCTCCTCCTCCTCCTCCTTCTTCTTCTACTTCTTCTTCTTCTTCTTCCTCTTCCTCTTCCTCTTCTCTAAAACCTAGATAAATGTATTGCCTTTAAATCTAAATCAGGAGTCATATCAAGTAACAGGTCTGGAGACTCTGGATAAAATACTACATGTATGAATACAATTCAGCTTCCTTGAAATTCCCCCATGAAAATCATATTGTTATAGGAGAAAATTCCCTCCATATCACATCCAGATTTTCAAGTTTTAGTCATGTTACTAGCCTTGTGTTTATACTTCGATTTATTTCCTGAAATTGCCACTTTCTTTCCTTCTTGGGGATGCAAGACACTCGAGCAAGTAATTCAGGCAGTCCGTAGGGTCCAAGGAAGCTGCCAATTTGCTAGTTAGCTTTTTTTGTATTGTCTTTGTTCTTGCTGGGGCATCCAGGGACCTCGTTAATTTCAATTTTATATAAAGTATTTTTAGTGGTTTGCCGTGGGTGTTTTCACGGTGTGGAATTGAACCAATGTTTCCACTAGGGATGCTTCTACATTTGTACAAGTATTTCTCTAAGTTATCAACAGTTTTAGGATTTGTTTTTGTACATGTAAAGTGTGAAATCATCAAGGGAATTTTTTCCAATATATTTTTTCTTTTCAAGTGGGTAAAATTTTAAGGTTTAAGTATTAAATGTTCAGCATTATGTACTTAACCTGTAGACCGTATGATTTGAGATGTGAAATACTAAAAGTTGTGATAGACAGAAATATGACTGATTCCTTTAACTGTAATAGATATTTCGACAGTCTTGAGTATTTGATGACATAAATGGTACCCCGGGATACCAACTACAAATCCGACATTTTTTTTGAATTATTATTATTATTTTTTTTAGCACTGTACCCTGGGTTACAAAATTATGTAAAAGTTATGTAATAAGTGTGAAAATGACAAATTTAGCTTCATTTTTACCCATTTTTCGTAAGTTTATGCCTTTTTGTTGTGCACTTGCGCAGGTTTGCATCATAACCAATGATTTCAGTGATCATAACTGAAGAAAATACATTTTTGGACACAAGAGGGTGCTGCACAATGCTGTACACCGGGGTACAATGGTACCCCGGGGTAGCACGTGCATTTCTCTGAAATTTAAAACCTTCCTTAATCCTGACTAAAAATTTAGACATTCACCATTTTAGCAAATTCAATTTCCTCTGATTTAAACATATCTGCAGGTGAGACGACCATTATAGTCAAGCATCAACTAACATTCTCATTTCATTTTATTCTCCCTCTTGTATTTCTATTGCAGCACAAACTGGAATACCAGTGGCACCAAACAGGCAGCTTCAAGATAGAATCCCTAGTCAGCAACCTGTCTTGGAATCAAGATGGTAAGAAAAGAGTCATAATTACCTCCCACCATCCAACAAAAAAGTAAAATAAATTACTAAGAATAATCAAAGAACGGGGTTGGTGATTTCTTTCAAATGCACAAATGAGATTTTAAAATATCATTTGAAAAAAAATCATTATATCAGCATTGCCTCCATAAATGGGAAAGGGTGTTCATTTGATATATTTTGAATCAAACCATAAAAAGCACTTCAATATTCAGGGTTGGCTATTTCCCGGTAAATTCAGGTATTTCCCACCCAGGCGGGAAATACTAGGGAAAACCGGGAAGTGCTGGGAAGTACTCAAGATGTATACAGAGGTACATGGAAATACTAGAAAATACCTGAGAATATTCAAGAAGTATATTTCATAATTTTTCCCTATATTTCCAACTATTTCCCATTTTCATAAAAAATTATCGAGGCGGTATTTACCAGTATTTACCGCCAGTATTTCCCACTCCAGCCAACCCTGTCAATATTACGTTTATCAATTTAAACAGTGGTAAAAACAGATGTTGATTTCTTTCATGATATTTCCACCATTTTTATCCCATGATCTTATTTATTGTTTTGTTTTTATCAATATTTTTTTTCAACTAAAATCAGATTCAGTCAAATTCATGCAATTAGATGGTGAAAAGTAATAAAATGGAAATTGCTACATACTCCTGACACCTCTGTCTCAGGCTGAAGTATAGTTGAATATTACAGGGTGTGCCCAGAAGAGAATGCCTACCGAGCATGATCGCTAATTTCTTCACCATTATCAGCAAAATGTTTCTTTTTTTTTTTTTTTTTTTTTTTGTTTTTTTTTCTCCTCATTTAATTTTTATTTCGTTGGTTAGAAACATTCTTTTTCAATAAAATGATACAAAGATCATTGATTTTAAGTAAAAGCGTTTTGATCTACAAAAAAAAAAAAAAAACGGCCATTTTCGGAGGCAATGCCAATTCCCAAATTTGCAATTTTTCAACAGCGGCGCCCGTCATCGGACGCCGAGATATTCTGGCGCTCTCAGCTTGCCATACCAGACAAACTGCGATGACAGATAGCGGCCTGAATGTCCTCGCTTTATTAAAGAAAGACCATTGTGAGCTGCAATCTCCATTGTCATCGCGCGTTTGTCTGCGTATGGCATAGCTGAAGACCCCAGAATATCTCGCATTCCGATGACCGCCGCTGTTGAAAAATTGGCAAATTTGCGAAATTGCATTGCCTCCGAAAAATGGCCCTAGAATCAAAACGCCTACTCAAAAATCCAAAAATCAATGATCTTGGTATCATTTTATTGGAAAAAGAATGTTCTAACCAAAGAAATAAAAATTAATGACATTTTGCCAATAATGGTGAAGAAATTAGGGATCATACTCGTAGCATTCTTTCTGGGCCACCCTGTATACAATATAGAATAGTATGCGTATTCATTACAATTTCTAAGTTTCGTAGTTATGTCATTCGAATATCGACAGGTGGCGTCGAAGGGGGAAGATAAAATATGATCCGCCCTCAGGGAACTATGCAAATGAGACAGTGATCAGCAGAAATCGTAGGCGTACCTGTAACGAGGAATTCAGGGAATGTAGGTCGACGCACGCAAATTGGGACATCTTCAAGGCCGCTATCTCATTACTGTTATGCATATATCTCGGCTAGTCTTGAAATTCAGTATGAGCCCGCGCGTGGCGAGTATACTATAGAAGTTCAGTTGAGCTATGGATCTTTACGGTGGTGCGTGTCTCAACACTAATCCACATTGAATATCCCAGTGGATTAACTCTTTCCTTGTGAAGACGGGTGACCTATGCACTGAACCTATGGGAAACAGAAAATCTATAAAGTATTAAGATTTATACAGAGATTATGTGCTGATTTATCACTTACCAGCCCAAAGAAATAATATTTGAAAAAAGATATAAGTGATATCATTCTATAAAATAATATTTCTGTTGAAGAAAAATATCACCTCAGTTATGCCAATTTGATCATCTTTTTTCCATTTTAAGCAGTTTTGCAAAAGTGAAAACATCTTGTATTGATATTCGTTTGAAAGACAAACTCACCAGAGCTACTGCACCATGATCTTAAATTAATAAAAAGCTGAAACAAATTGTTTGAATTCTGAAACATCTTCCCCACTTTACTCTTTCCAATGATATTGCAAAAACATGCATTTACATCTCAATAATTCTAACACTACACTGTTGTTTACTGTAACTAAGAGATTTGATATGATTGCAGAGTATCGAGTCTTCATTCTTTCCTCTTTTACCTTTAAGTAAACATGCCCCTCAAGAACCTCAGAGTAGTGAGATAATTGGTGATACACATGGGTGCACGTGAGACGGAGAATCAACACAGACTCAAGGAAATGACTGACTGAACTAAACTTGACCGCTATTGACCTACTTGGTATTGACCTTGACTTTGATGATTTGTTGAGGTGCATACACACACACACACACACACACACACACACACACACACACACACACACACACACACACACACACACACACACACACACACACACACACACACACACACACACACACACAGTCACACTACACTACACTACTCTGTATACACACACACACACAGACACACACACACACACCCAAGATTATGTACACATACTCACAATGTACATGTATAAGGATGATTTGAATTATAGATTTTACATATTCAAATTACTTCACTAGTGTTAACAGCTGTATGCCATGGCATGTACTTTAATTCTCACATGTCATTGATTTTGTGCAAATGTTTGTTTGAATTATGTTGCAAGCTGGCATTGAAATTGGATTAGGGTAGTCAGTATTAGTGCCATATCAACAACCAATTGTCAAAAGTACCCCCCCCCCCAACTAGCCCTATATTCAAATAGTTATCTGTCCAGTAACCGACCACCAAAGACAAAACTGGTTAGAATTTTTGGTTTCAGTTTACCAGGCAAAACAAGTTAGTACACAGGACTACACATTGTCAACACAGAAAACATGCAAAATGAGGGACAAAAGCTCTATGTAATACCATTTAGCCATTCACGTGGACGACGGCTAGCTTTGAAATCACTGTGTGTGATCTTGACGACCAGACAGTGATGCACAATCTAGCAGAATTCATTGAAATGGATAACCAAATTACTTGTATTGCAACACTATGCTAAAATTTGTCACATTTTAAATCTGACTTTGTCATTTTCAAATATTGAAATACTGATATTGAAAAAATTGTGTCGTAAGCAGTGATGGTCGAGTGAAAATATTATGCTATCCTCCAAATCGCTAGAACACATTGGTGCTAAATTTCTTGACAAAACAATTTTTTTTCATTAATTCATTTCCAAATATTATATTAAGTTTTACTGAAGAAAAACACACCATAGTTTCATGTTGCTTAATTGGTTTAGGAAACTAAAATACATGTACATGTAATACAGCATTTTTTTTCTAAAGAAATGTATGTGCTGTACATAAATTTGAAATATGCAATAGCTGTATCCTCATATCCCCTCCCCCTCACCCCTGTTTGATGCATTATCAAATTTATGGTGCATGCATAATTGTGCAATTAATCAGGGGAAATCATAATGCTAATTCATGTCTTTGAGGACCAGAAGAAGTTTGAAATGATTGTCAAAATGGTTGGAAATGTCCTCAAGACATGCACCATTCCGTGTATTAACAAGGAGAAGGAGAGAAAAAAAAACCTCACTCCTCTTTCAATGGATATATGTACCTGCATATTTTCCAGGATTCGATTGTACTGATGTATTCCCTAATTCAATTACTACATTTCATTTGTGCATACAATACCAATACATATGTATTGGGTTTGACTTCTAAATGTTGACTCTCTGTGGTGGATGTGTGTGTGTGTGTGTGTGTGTGTGCACATACCAAAGTATGCATGCTTCATAGTTCATATCCAAACATTCCATTACGCTCCTCTTAGGCAGTAATCTCCCAAATTTCCCAGTAGTGTGTCCCCTTCATCCGTCTAGCACGCTTCTGGCATCGCGAGGGGAGCGCCAGAAAATTATATTATTTGGCTAACGTGTCAACGGGCCACCCGATCTCACTCAATTTCTCATTCTTCATTATAATTCGCGGAGTTAATTGGTTTGATAGAATTTAAATCTGCACTTGCTTGCAGCAGATAGTAAAAGTAAAAACCATGCTGTTACTACACTAGTGTTGCTTCGAGACATTATGTATCGGGGGTTAAAAGTATTCCATGCCATTGCCAGGTGATTTTTAAGTTGTTGCTTTAACAGATCTATCAGTTATGAAAAGAAAACTAGGCTTTGTTCCCAACCAAGCTGTTCCATCTATCGAATACAGCATAATAATCAACACTTTCACATTTTGACTTGCCCAAAAGAAAAATTTACTCGCCTGAAGAAAAATCAAAATTCATCATTTCTCACTAATTTTAACCATAAAGGCTTTTTCATGGCATTGAAAATTTGTTATTTGGATTCTGGGGTTGTGTAAGGTGGGATTTATGCATTTAAAGAGTCATAAAATACCACATTTCTGCACCAGCCATCTTCAGTGACACATGAAAATTTTGGATATTTTCTTCACATGACGATCAAAATTTACTTTCCCTGATTGGGCAAGTAAAATTTAAGATTTTGATCTTTCAATTGCCATTTATTGCTGCTTATCTATACACCATTCTGCATCTTTATCTCCTTACCTACATGTATATCCATGTACTAATATCATTGATCTATCTGTCAAGTATTTGTCTCTTTGTTACCCCAAACCTGTAGGTACTAGACTCTTGACAGGCAGTAACTCCATTCAACTGTGGGCCTGTGAGAAGCAAGAGACAGTCAACAACGATGAGGCTGCTGGACAGGAGACTAACAAAACCTCCAATGAGGTTTTACCAGGTTACAGCTGGCAGTGTGTCTGGCAATGCAAGTAAGCATGGGTATATCAAGGGGGAGGGGGAAAGGGAGGGTTGTACAATACCCCCCCACCCAAAAAAAAAACAACAACAACAACAAAAAAAACAACAACAAGAAGAAAACAAAAACAAAGCAAAACAAAACAAAACACACACACACAAACAAACAAACAAATCTTAAAAAGGTCCACATTTCTTTCCAAAGACATGTTTATTCTGGGGCATATTCACATCTTACTGTTATTTCATTGTCAAAAGGTCCAAAAATTATGATCACAACCCACCCTGAAAAATCCTTGATACCCCCTTGGTTAGTAGTAAACAACCCTGTCATTGCCGTCAATCCGAGACTCCAGAAACATGATGCATTATTTGGTGGCAATGGGACTTGCAGGGTTAATACCTAAATGTTGTAGCCGGAAAGGGTTTGATATACCAAAAATACAATTGCCATTTTATAGGAATTGAAAATGCTTTTTGAATAAATATGAAATGTTGAAACTTGATGAAACCTTGTGTTTGTCTTTTCACTTTTTCTCCCGGAGAGTATCTCTTCCTCTAGAGTTCTGTCATAAATTCTTTTAAATGTACATTATTAACTGAATGCAAGAAGTCTCATACTATCTTCATTCTAATGCCTTTTGAGGTTTAGTTTGAAACAAACCTACAGTGGACTTAGAATTCAAATTTTATTCATCAATATTCAGCCATGGCTTACCCCTGTCCAGCAATTGATTTTTCTTATAAATGTAAGAAATGCTAGGCTTGCAAGGTTATGTAAATGTAAATGTAAATGTTATGTAAATGTGCCATAAAATACCTGACGAATTGTGCTGCTGGCTGGTGTGACTTCATCGGTTATGGGTATCGTAAGCTGATGTGGTATTGGCGCATGCGACAGATCTGGGATAGATGTTCCGCACTTTGTCAGAATTGGGTGTGATATCTTGATTTTGACAGACTTATTCATCCCTGGTGGGGATGTATTAATTCATGAAACCTATAAATTTTCATGTGAATAATATAAGTTGTACATAGTTTGGGCATTCGCCAGTGATGCTTATTGCTCTTTGTTATGAAAACTGGTATTTGACCAACATTCGACTACGCTATCAGAAACTCATACATTTTTATGAACATAATTAGTAATTACCCACTGAAAAAATAAGAGATTGTTGCTGATGATAGTACTGAATAGACTAAAATATACTAAAAGAGACACATCTAATAACATCTACATCACAAACATTACCACCTTGAAATAAGTGGGAATTAAGTGGGAATGATCAGGGTTGTCACCAGAGTGATTTTAGAACCGGGTAAAAAGTGATTGCAAAGCGTAGCGAGCGGAGCTATCGCCTCTCACGGCCGGGGGTCCAGAGGCAAAGCCCTCAATCACACAGAAATCTAACAATTAATCACAGAATCCCAAAGAAATCTAATGATCACTCAATTACACAGACATCGAAGAATTTTATTCAGTGGGGGTGAGAAATTTGTGCCAGCGGCAAGGCTGAAATTTACCGTGAGTACCAGGCGGAGATTTTGAGAGCAGGGTAACTCTGTCCTGCGCCGCTCGGTATTGTGACAACATATGGAATTATGATTTGCAAAATCCACATATTTTTGTTGGAAAAAAAAAGATAAGTGGTGGGGACGCTTATCCCTTGCTCAGATATTCAGTTGATGCTTTTGGCTAGGTTTATTGAAATTTGAGAGAATAAAAGAACTAAACTTTGGGTTTTAAGTTTAACAGTTCAAATGTCAGTACATCTGAGTTGATTTTGACAATTGGTTCATGATGGGTTAGGCAATTCAGGATCTTTTATGTAGTGATATGGTGGGTAGAGCTATTGTGAACAAATAGAATGTGATCACAAAGAAAGATTATCGAGCAAGCTCAACCTTGGCAATTGACCTTTTCTTTCAGGCATAAGTGAACTTGAACTATATTTTAAGCAGGGCTCGACACTAGCACTTGCCCGCTTGCCCGGGGCAAGTAAAATATCAAGTCGGGCAAGTAAAAACTCAAAATATTGAAAATTGCTTGCCCGATTGGGCAAGTAAAATTTGATCATGAAATGAGCAAAATGTCTCCAAAATCTTATCAAAACTAAAAAAAAATGTGTCTTAAATTTTGTGTTCAGTTAACTTATACTAAATTCCATCATTTTGTTCACTGAACTTAATTTATTTTATGACTCTTTTATTCCATAAATCACACCTTTCACAACCCCCACAATGAAAATAAAGTCCCAATGCTATTAGAAGGCCTTACAGATCAAAATTAGTAATAATGCTTTTTATTATTGTCTTTTTTCGGGGCAAGTAAATTTTTCATTCGGGCAAGTAAAAATTTGAAAATGATAATTTCACTTGCCCAAAGGGCAAGTAGGAAAAAAAGTTAGTGTGGAGCCCTGTTTTAAGGTTGATTCCTATTGAAAATAATATAATGATGTCTGTTTTTTTCTGTTTATATTTGACTCGTTTTATCCCTTTCTACATTGTACATGACAGTTGTTCATTTCAAGTTGGCCTCTCTGTTCCAAAAGAAATAGATTCATTCAGTATAATTGCTGAGTTAAATAAAAAGTTTAGAAATATATAAATACACATCAATAGTCATTTCATTTGGCATGATAATTGCATTATACAAAGATGACACTCAGATGCATTCATGTTTTTCAAAGTCCTATAAAATATTTCAGCTGCTTTATGTAGGTTTCAGGAAGATTTTCTTTAAATGCTGTGCATTACCAACTTAACTTAGACTTTGTTCCAGGTATGCAACAAAATCAGGGTTCCCACAGTCATGGAAAATCCTGGAAAAATTTGTGGTCATGGAAAGTCAGGGAAAAGTCAAGGAATTTGGAAAATTTGTGAAAAGTCATGGAAAAGTCATGGAAATCTGTTTTCAAATTTCTGTGGGAACCCTGTTGTAAGATAGTGGGTGGAACGGATGGCTGTGAGGGGAGGTGGAGGCCATCATAACGTGTCTGATTTGGAAACCGTGCCAGAAAGGAAGTCATGAAAAGCAGCAATTTAGTCATGGAAAAGTCATGGAAATCTGTTTTCAAATTTCTGTGGGAACCCTGAAAGTATTTTACTTAAGGCATCACAGATTTATTACACTGGCATTCTAGAAGGGGTTCAGAATACTAGCATTCCTGATCGCATGCCTACCCTATTCCCGGCACGGTAACATTCCGCATGCATCGGGAATGGGCCAATTAAGCCTCTATTCATCACTGGGAGAGGATTAAATGGGGCATTTTGGAATGCCCTGAGAATAGCCCTTGAATGCCGATAATCCATTATACAATTCAATGCTTGGCACCTTGGTAGGGAAATGTAGGTTTAAGTGCTTCGGGAATGATCACGGGAAATGATCTGAATGGGGAGGCAACATGTCGGAAGCGCTAGAATGGTAGGCTTTTAGCCGTGTTGGAATGGTGATGTAATGAGTTTCCGCGTGCAGCAGAATGGGGGCTTAAAGATAAGAAGGCATTCTGACCCTCTCTAGATGCCAGTGTTCACTGTGAATGCCTAAAACTGTGCCAAAATGAGTGTGGAAATATATATGGAATTTGACTACAGGAAGTGGTGGCATATGAAAGAATGTTGCCCTGGATATTTTCTGTAAATGAATTATTTTCACTTCATGAATGATCCCAGCCCATTTTTATTGAGGAGTCATTTTGTCATGTTGCATATCACTTCATACAGTTGCATTATCGTTATAATATCCGCAGAATTCACAACAAAAATGGATGTGGTAAAAGTACCCATCAAACTCATGAAAGTGGAACTCCCATGATGCTATGCTGGTTAACAAGAAAACACCCAAACATGTGAAGTGAAACATTACCATGGTAACGGATGATACAGTTGACATTTCCTCAGCGTTTGATTCATGTCATGTCTCCTTCAAATCAATGCAAACGAAGTTAGCACTGCGGAGCTTCTAACTGCAATCGATACAAAACCTATTTGTCCTCGCAAACTTCAAAAATAGTTTCCCACTCGAGATTTTAGCATTCTATGGCTAAAAGTTCAGCCAGTCACTGACGAGACATGCTCAGCAGTGTTAGAGATTTTGAGTTACATTGCATTGGTGTCATCGAAATGAATTTGAATTTGATGTGTAGTTAAATAGATATGTGCAAAATGGTTTTCGACAGTGAACGAAAAAGTAGAATGTCACTCCTTCTATTGGAAAGAAATTTGACACAGTTCGCACTTGTGATGGTATGATTCAGTTTTGTGCATTTTATCTTTAATCATGTGTTGTATAATTTAATTTGGCTGAACATTTGGCACTCAGAGAGCTTTCATGGCTGTGAGGCTTTACTTTTAAGTCTTTCATTACCAAATTTGCAGATTTGCTGAGACATGCCCAATGATGAAAACATACCTGTACATTATGTAGCAATATTCTTCTGAGCGAAAGTTTGCTATCCTAGATTGTTCTACAATCAATTCCTTCTGAGTATGTATTCAGGGTTCCAAGCCAATCTGGAAATTAGGAAAAATCTGGAAAATGACTCCTTCCTTTTCTAGTCTTGAAGGGAAAAGTTGGGCAATTTGAGAGAAGTCCCTTAACTTGGAAAAAAAGCAGGGAATTTTATTTGTACAGTGGTCCAACTTTCTTGCTTTGTGTCCGTGTTATGGACATGAGACAAAGAAAAAAATAGGCGAAGCAAGAAATACATCAAAATGAAGATCCTAGAATCTTTAACTTCCAGCAGGGAAATTTGTTTCCATGAAATGCTGGAAACCCTAGTATTGTACGACTGGATTAAGAATCTAAACATTATTCTAATTTCTTTAGAATAACCAGAGGAATAGAGAGCCATTTTGCAGGGTTCGGCGCTAGCACTTGCCCACTTGCCCACTTGCCCGGGCCAATGGAAGTTAAGTTTACCTGCCCAAATGGGCAAGTAAAAATTTTCAACTCTAAAATCAAGAAGAAAGTAATAAAGACTTATTTTTCTATTTCAGTTTCAATTTTTTGTAAATTTGAAATGAGTAAAATGTGTAAAAACACTTGCAACATGGTACAATCTCTACAGTTATACGATTAGCAAGCATTTCGTTCACTTAGGAAGTTAACATATTGTTTGAACAAATAATTAAATGAAAACAAAAGTTTGCTTGCCCAATTGGGCAACGAGCCAAAAAGGTTAGTGTGGAGCCCTGCATTTTGAATAAAATAACACCCACTTCAAATGATGGAAATGATGCAAATAGCACCAATTTTTTTCCACAATGCAAAGTAAAAGGTGTTGGGTATCTGATAAAATTCAGTAATTGATTTATTGTGGCCTTTCCACTTTGTCTACTCTTTTCATGATTGATTCATCAATTTTACCGTACATTTTAAGACCTGTTCTTAGCGAAAGAGTAAAAAGATGCAATACTTTCTATGATCGAATGGCATCTCAGCAGTTGGTTGTAACGTAAAGTGGCAGAGCTTGTCATGAGAAAAAGCACCAAACTGGAAATGCTTGGTGCCAGGAACATGCTATTTTTAATGAAAAGATACAAAGTGTAGTGGAGAAAAGAGAAAGAGAAAAAACTCGGCAACATGTTGATGTAGTGTTTGGTTCCTTGCAGCCACCTTACATATTTCATGGCCGCGGATGATGGATGTATCACGTTAACCTGTCAAGTCGAGGAATCACTGCTGGCTGATCAGGTTAAAAATAGTTCGAGAGAGCTCCAGAGTGAGTGATAACATTTGTTTCCTCCGATCAAGTGTCGAACAAAAGTCTTCACAATCGTTCTCTTTCTCTGTCATTGCTGGTCACAAAAAGGCTGAAGTGCTTGTAGTTCATTACAATGATCTGGGGGATGTTCCACAAAAAATATATCTTGATCTTCCAATTGTAAAGTACACTTTGAAATTATGGGAAGCCAATTGTGGCACTACAAAGTGCAGAAAATATTGTTTCATCTTGCAAAAATTTGTGTAAAGAAATAACTCATTATTGTGATTTGTAAGGTCTACTCTGTTTTAATTAAAAAAAGTGAAAAGTTCACTCTTTACATGGGGTTAATTTAGAGTGTTTGTGATTTCAGAGTAAGAAAATGGTGACTTCAACTTCTTTTGCAGTAACCTCAAGTCAAGAATTTTTTGTATGACTTGAGCAACTTTTGTAGTATCACAAACGGTTTACCATAAGTTTGTGTTCCACTTTGAAATACATCTAGATCAGTTTACTTTCATATTCAAATTATGGATTTTTTTCCTTTGGGGCCTAGTAACAAGCTATTCCATAAACTGGTTATGTATTTTAATACTCGTAATCCAATTGGCATAATTCAGTTGTTGCTATATCTACACTTTCGGGCAAGCCTCTGGCAAGCTCTCATGTCGTTATGAGCAACCTTTGTGTGAAATGTACATGTATGCATAGAAATAGAAAACTTAATCTATTGAGGTCAGCTAAATTCTTTGTGGATTTTCTTCTATTTCTTTCCTGCATTAATTATAAACACAATGAATGAAATAATGAAAGAGTTCAACACTGATCTTATGACAGTAGAGCATGCACATGACCAAGTTCAAGGCAAGCAAATGTGTATACACAAACACGTAAACTAATACAGTAATATGTATTTGTGTGCACTTTGATCAGGTGACCTACAAATGACTTGCATACAATGGAGTAGATACTTCTGTTCCTTGATCAGGGCAAAGATTGTAGCGAGATATAATGATATGTATGTATAATGTATTTAAAAGTATGTCATCATTCGTAAGCAAATACCAGGAAAGGGGGTGGGGTTACAAAAGATGGAAAAGGAAGGGACCATATGATACATACAGCAGGGCTCGACACTAGCACTTGCCCGCTTGCCCGGGGCAAGTAAAATTTCAAGTTGGGCAAGTAAAAATTCAAAATGTTAAAATTTACTTGCCCAATTGGGCAAGTAAAATTTTGATCAAGAAATGAGCAAAACATGTCCAAAAATCTTACCAAAAACGAACAAAATATGTCTAAAACTTTGTATTCTGTTTACTTCTAAATTTCATCATTATTTTTCACTGTACTTCATTTATTACTCTTTAAATTCATAAATCACACTTTTTGTTATAAAAAGGGCCTTATTGGTTAAAATTAAGGGGAATAATTTTTAATGTTTTTTATCATTGTTTATATTCGGGCAAGTAAATTTTTCATTCGGGCAAGTAAAAATCTGAAAGTGATGATTTCACTTGCCCACAGGGCAAGTAAGAAAAAAGGTTAGTGTGGAGCCCTGCATACAGTATATAAATCTGTCATTATTTGGAGGAACATACATGTACACAGTTCGTATATTTATCTGTTTGCAATCTGGAAGTCAAAAGTGACTGGATTCTATGGGTACTTGACCTCTTTGAACCCATTCACCACCTAAATGAATAAATTTAGATAACTGATTTACTGAATGTTACAGCATGAGTAAATCTGCTCAAATTGCTTTTACTGATATTGATAATCAATATGTTATGGGAAAACAGGGAACATTACATGTACATCTATTTGAATGGATAGGAAAAGCACATCCCCCCCCCCCTAGTCTCATATTATTAACAAATGAAACTGAAAGCAATATAGACATAACAATAACTCCAGTGTAATTAATTGAAATGTTGATGTCTAAAGTATTTACAGAAGGATAAAGCAGCTTACATTCCCATCCTGACTCTATGAATTGATAGCTTTGTTTCTTTACATGTTGATAGATGTAACTTTATTTGTCAGTAATCCCAGTATATGTGATACATACGTGTATTACAATATAATCTCAAAACTATAATCCTATTGTTGATGAATGTCTGTCTAAAAATAATGTGTGTATTAGGTGATTGTGCGTTCTGTATTTATCAAGATTTTGTTTATATATACAGTACTAATATCTATTCTTGAAATTGAATTTCAACATTCCAGAAATCCAGCTCAGATTTATCCTTTAGGAGACACAAATCCGCTCCTTTTATCACCAGACTCATTATAAACAATTCCAACAAATACACATTATTTTTAAAGTATTCATTTCCTCTGTATTAAGTGTGATCCGTAGTAGTCAGTAACATCATTATCTGTATTATTGTGTGTATTTGGACACAAATATATTTTCTAAAAGATGTTCTAAAGTTACTGACACCTTATTTGTAATGTAGGTCATAGCTCAGCTGTCAAACTACTGGTTAAGAGAGAAAAGACAGACAGACCGACAGACAGACAGACAGACCGACAAAAACACAGAGAGATGTTAATAAGTAGGTCGTGTGTGTAATTATTGTCAGCCCTTTGCATGGTTATAATATGAACCTAATCTTGCATTATCACCAGTAAAATATGTTTTGTGGTCGTGGAAGTAACTACGACAGTTTCCACAAAATGACAAATGTCTCTGGAGCAACACCAATCATCCGAAGCATCCAAATTTACATTCCCCGCACTAACGTACATGTATGTTCCACGCATCGATGAATTTTAGTTTACGACCGCTAATTAGACCTTGGTGTCTCAACCTGGTGGTCTGGGTTGGTATAGTGGCTCCATGACCTGTGAATGTTGCGGCATCATTAAATATTGAATGGGAAATAAATTGATTCCGTTCCCCAAATTGAAACAGTTATTCTGTTCGTGTATTGATCAAGATGGGTACTTGGCGAGAGTGTTATACATGGTGGCCGAGAAAAAAAAACGGAGCAGTTACATTTACAGATATTTCCCAAATTAATTTGCTCATCTTTATTCGGTTCATCTCATAAACTTTTTTTTGGTGAGTAGAATAACACAAAGGTCATCTATTTTGGTTGGGTACATTCCATTTTAGGGCCATTTTTGTGAACCAATGTAAATTTGGTATGCGCACGCCAGTTTACATGTAATTTCTATAGGACGCCATCAATAACACGCCTCATTACTGCTGTACCCGCTAGAAAAGCTGGAATGCACTGCTTTGTAACATTGCCTCTAAAATGAAAACTACCGAGTGGTGTACGTATTGCTCAGAAAGGAACATGTTATCAGAGGAATGGGAAAATAGTAATTTTTCTTGAATAATGAAAGGGGAATTTAAATAAGGTGTACATTTTTTTCTGGTCCACACTATATATCTTGTTATGAATGCTGTTATTGTTAGCATTCCCATTTCCCACTGATTAGGTCTGGAGCCAATGACAGTCGGCGACTCTCTCTCTCTCGCCTGCTGTATTTAATGGCACATTCATGCTTGTCCACAAGAGCAGTAATTATTGTCGGCTCCGTTTGTCCCTAGAAATGCATCCCAGCTTTACTAAATTTCAAATACTTTTGCACGAGACCTAATGCGTACATTATCTTTCAAATGCTGGTGGATATCATTAATGATTTATCAACCATAATTGCTGTTCAGCCCATGGTAATCAACATGTATGTGTAGTTGCGTACATAAATATACGCAGTTGTTTTACCCAAGCAAACTTTGATTTCAGTAAATCACACAATTATTGCAGTGAAGTGTGACTATTTACTGGTATGGTTAGTAAATGGTGGTGTGGAGAGTGTACCTATTAAAAAGCAATCATCTCCAAAGCACAGGCCTTGGTAGTTGGCAATATCAGGAGCTCATAGTACGCGTTTCTCAGCAACATATTGCATACAGAATATACTGTAAACGTGGAATATTTTGCGGTGTGAAAATTGTGCGCATTTTGCACTTGCTGATGATAGCGTGAAAATAAACACATGCAAATATTCTTGCAGATCAAAAACTGTTGAGTTTTTGCTTTTCTTGGTGGGTATTTGGACTTGGTATGAACAGTGTATGCATGTGTGGTTGGCTACCGAGGTAATGTTGTTCTCATAATTGGGCTATTTTGGCTGTCTGCAAAATTAAAAACACGCAAAATTTCACCAAACTTTGCCAGCGCAAAAAATTAATTTACATTATTCCAACTTTTGATGTACATGCAATTTAGCACATAACAGATGCATAAAAACGAAAAGAAAACAAATGTTAAGAGAAGAAGATAAGACAGGTAATAAAAATGCTTCATACTTGATATCTCTTTTTGGCACCTTATTCTATTTTTATGTTTTCAGTCCTTCGTAGAAACAAACTTCAATGCATGCACAAGTTTTTGTACAGCTGCACAGCAACATCAGACTATTTTCGTACAATGGGGAATCACTATATAACAATGTTTCCATTTTAAAAAATGTGAGCTACATGATTCCCCCTTCTAGTAGTGTCTTTGATAAGGTGTAAAAATAAAGCCCTAAAAAAATTACAGTTCAAAATTATCATTAAGTGCTTTAAAAGAGTAAAAATCTTTATGAGACCATTGCAGTTTTCCCCATAGACTGCTGTGTTGCAGATTTTTCTATCGGCCGAGAATAATTCATGTGCCAACATTTATCTGTAAATATTTTACCAGTGACAGCATAACTGTCTGAACTTTTGTGTTCTAGGGTGTTTATTTGTCTATTCAAACACTGTCAGATATGTCAGATAGCAAAGTTTGACAAGTTTTTAAATGGGTCTTCCACAATGTTATATAGTGTCTTTAACTTGTCATGTGTTACCTCAAAGTGGCAGCAAAATTTGAGCTTTCAGTAACTAGTGGTCAAGCAGAAATGTGACGAATTCACAGTACTTTGTCTGAGCAGTAAAAAAAATTATATAGTACACATATATCACAATCCAGGGAAGAAAACGGCCCTATACATGTACATGTATATGTACATACTTTGTCAGGAGTTTTGCATACCATATGAAACATGGTGTTTTTCACATATTTTATTTCACTGGCAAATGTTTTTGTGTGCAGGCCTTTATGTGCATGTCTCTTATGAAATTCACAAAAACATGTATTTATGCCCACTATACCTGAACCAGCAGTGTCATTATCCTGCAACTTGTCTGGTGCTTCCACTATCCATCGGAAAATCCTGATTTAGATCTTCAGACTTTTCTCGTAGACCTGATGATTTAAGACTCTGTTCACATATGATAAATGACATACTGTTAATTCTGTTTAAACTCATCTGTCAGACTTTAATCAAGATCTGAATCATAATGAGAGGAAATTTTATACCCTCCTGTTAATTAGCACCTGTGAATATCATCACATTAATAGATAATTTAGCATGCCTCAAAACAGTGCCTTGTGGAGTTAAAAATACTTGGTCGGAAGACACCAGGCTGATCTAATTAAATGATACTGAATAAAAGTTCATTAACCTGTAATCTGTTTTATGTACCAGAATGTTGGCAAGTGATTCTTTGCCCTTGTTAATTTGTGTGGATAATTTCCAAAAAAATTTGTGATACACATCTTTTACTGTGTTTTGAAGTCGAAGGATTGTATTGTACTGTGTATGCTGAATATTTTGCATTGGTTTTATTTTTGCAAATTTCAAGACTAAACAGCTACGACAACCTTTACCTCCTGATGTGCCTGTACAGAGTGTATAAAATTACGAAAATAAACTCGTGCGAATTCGCTGTCTTAACTAAAGCGAAATTGCAAAAATTTATGTACGCAAAACATATGGCATATAGTATGTGAGCTCTACAATAAACTTTTTCAGTATTTTTTAGATACACCTATATGATTTATCAATGCCCTGAAAATTGCTCGCTCTGAAACTCTCCCATTTTTGAGAAATTACTGAAAATGTAAAATCTTGGAGGGGGGGGGGGGTACCCCGAGATTTCCCATAGGTAATTTACATGCCACGAGATGCTCTCCTTTAATTTAAACATTGTAATTTGTCACTATAAACAATTTTGAGTAGGTTTGATGTTGTTTTCTGATGTCTAGGGTGACAAAAGAATACTTTGTGAAAGATTGACAAAAATTTTGTTTGATTGACCAAAACTATACTTGGGCATTAAGTTCCACCTCCCCATGCCCAAACCAGCCTGTGTCCTTGGCTGCCTTATTGGATTGCATGATTCGTGGTATACTGTATACGCTGAATATTTCGCGGTGCTTTTATTTTTGCGAATATTGGGACTTAACATGAAAAATTTCACTTCCTGATATTTCTGTACAAAGTGAATGCAAATACAATAAATTCGCGAAAATATACTCTCGCGAATTCCCAGTCTTGAAGCAAAATCAGGAAAATATATGGACGTGAAATACAGTATATGGCGTATACAGTAATACCAAAGAGCTTCACCTTGACAGCACCAAGCCAATAAGAACCACCACTAAAAATTCCCACCAGAGCACACTCATTCTATCTTACTCATTGAGCCTGAAAAACCACAACTCTTTATCGTTGCATGAAAATGCCAAAACATTACATTCATCATTTGCTTGCGGAACAAGTGCATGTCAGTGTTGATTAATGTTGCAGTAATTTGAAGGATTTTGACAGTCTTGCGTAAATGAATGGAAGTTTTAAAGACACAAGTTAACAATGACCACAGTTTAAATCAAAATGTGAGCTACAGTGTACATAATCCTCCATACTCTAATGTGTCTTTAATAAGGGCTAAAAATGAAGCCCTGCAAGAAAATTGTATTTTGAAATGATTGTTTAGTGTTTTAAAAAAGTGAAAATCTGTGAATAGTACTCAGGTTGACCAGATTCACCTTGTCAATTTCCTCCCATAGACTTACATGTATGTGTGTAGATGTAGGCTATTTTATATTCCACGACATTAGTAAGTCAGTGGTGATGTTTATTCATGCATATCTTGCCAGTGGAAGCATAACTTTCCAAACGTTTGTATTCTAGGGTGTGTATTTGTCCATGGAAACACTACTATGCTAGCTCAGATATAAAGTTTGACAATTTTTTTTAAATTGAAGCTCCGCAATATTAACTTGTGTCTTAAAGTGCAGACAGGTAATGTCAACTGTCTACCGAAAATAAAGTGGCCTCATCTTACCCATATGTTATGTATTAGATAGACTCAACATCATTCATTCTGGACGTCAAAGATAATGTGTGGTTTTGTAGGTAATTTACTTTGTCACCAACAATTTTGAATCCTATTTTTTTAATACAAACTTGTGAGATGTGTTTTCTGTTTTCCAATTTATACTGAAATTTGATTCTAATATATTCATCATGTTCCACTGGGAACTTGAATCCACGAGATATTGATTATCGTAGGGTGTGATGTGAATAAAACTTCCCTTGGTTTGTCTGACACAGTGAGAGCTATGCTAATGCAAAGTATTGCATGATAATAGAAACCACTTTATAACAGTGATCCAGTCTCGTGCAAATTTATGTTAAAGAAGAGCTAAGTAAAAGAAAGAGACAGTGTAGATTACACATTAGAAGAAGTTTGCAGAAAATCCAACAAAACAGGAAGAAAAATATGAAGATTTTACTTAATCAGCATGGGAAAAACACTGTATGATTCTTGGAAAAGGAACTCTATGATTCTTCAACAGTTTGCATCCTTCCTCTTGTTTTGGATACAAATTTTCTTTGTCTCCGAAAGACAGCTCTTTTAATCTGAGCTCACTGCTAATATGTTGGAGGAAAATCAATGATTTATTTGTTAGTAACAGGTCGTGTGAATTTCCACTTAATCTTATACATTCATTTTCTAAATTGCCCCTTTGCTGTGGATACATAATTGCAGGCCAAAAATTGTAAAATCTATAAAGTAGCC
>JZLH01S0038167.1:41770-68455 GCA_001188425.1 Eucidaris tribuloides
CTGTACTGATCCATTCATTAAACAATAATCTACTATTTAATCTCTAAAATTTGTTAATAATTTTTTGTTTAATTAGTGTATTTAATGTTTTTGTAACAAATTGCAACACAATTTTTAACATATTTTTTCACAGCCTGTATCACCCCATCTGAAAATCAAAAAGTAGTAAAACCATACATTTTCGTAAAGCTGAAAGTGTGCCTTTTCACAATACAACATCAATTTTGAGCCATGACTTAATACTGACAAGTGTAAGGAGTTGTCATCAATATCACAAAATTCATAATTTTGGTGCCTGTAACGCAAAGGGGTCCCACCATACGACACATGACCATAAAGCTTTCAAATAACAAAAAATCCCCAAAACTAAACTTGGGCTTTAAGTGATTATGTGTAACCAAAAAATGGAAACAATCATTGAAATTAGCTAGAAAATGGACAAAAAAGAATCTTGTTTCCTCTTCCCCAAATATACTCAGCAGGTACCGGATGATGCTACTTTTATGCTTATAAACGTTTACCGTTCTCACAGTTTCTGTTGCGCTTAAATAATTTTAGGCCTCCACCACAAAATGCTCAGACTTTCATATAATTTGCTTCGATTGATGAGATATAGAGGTTATTTTGTGCTCTATACAGGCAATCTACAGACAAATGAGGTGATTAAATTTTTGGAGTCATGGTCAACTATCTGAATTCTCAGGTTACTTGTATTTGTGGTAGTAATGCCTGTTACAGGAAAGAAGGACAATTTTAATGAAATATTAACACTACAGGATTTTGGCAGGGCTTGAATTCAGTAGGGAGGACGAAGGCATGCCCATCAACTATATTGTTTTTTTAGTTTCAGTGAAGAACCTGGAATTTATACTTTTTGTTCCTATCCTACAGGCTGACCGACTGGTCAAGATCTGGTACGTCAACCGCCACCCCAACCTGACCAATCGGACATCGCAGGGCACCGAGGGGACGGACAACAAGACAGAGAGCTACAGCTTCATCTACATCGCTCATCCACGAGCAGTGACCGGGTTCTCATGGAGAAAGACCAGTAAATACATGCCCAGGTAAAAAAAAAATGTGTAGACTCACCTGTTCAGTTTTGAGAATGTGACGTTGCTATAGCTTTTTTTTTGGGGGGGGGGAGGGTGGGGGGCTTGTAGAGCACGACAAAACATGATACAGTGAAACCTGTATATAAAGACCGCCCAAGGGAGGCAAGAAAAGTGGTCTTTATGAGCAGGTGGTCTTTAAGTAAAGGTTGCTGTGATCACACATTTCAATGAAAAGCACATTCAAAGGGAAACCAAAATTGTGGTCTTGACAGACAGGTTTTCTTTCTATACAGGGGGTCGCTAGAGTAGGTTTCACTGTACAATAACCCAAGTTTACAGCTGTTCCTGAAATCTGAACTTCAGAATGCCTACAATGCCAAGATGAAGAAATTATGGTGTTTTATACTCTTGGAAGCTTCCGAGCTATGGAGGACAAAACAATGTCTCGTCCTCAAAACGGAGCATTTCTATACCAGGAGTACCTCTGTCATGTGACCAGGTTTTTCTAATCAGAGATGAGTTAGATTGTTTATCCTGCCGCAATACAAGGTGGTGCAGTTGTGTTTTTGTTGTGAAAATAGTACCTTTATTAGTTTTTCATTTTAGCTATAAAGAATAGTATTCATGTCAAGTTGTATGATGAAAATCATGTAAAATATCCCGTGGGGTACCATTATACCTCAGATAACCCAGATATAATTGTATAGTAATGGTGGCAGTGCCATGATAGTTCACAACATAGGGACATAACATCATTTAATCATGGCACACGAACTGTAAGAATTCAAGAAGAAAATGATGTTTGAGTTGTTACTTTTGAGGACTTCAGAGTTGCATAATACTTCCAAACAAAACATTTGTCACAGGAAGATATGTTTCTTTCAACACTGAGGAGCACACTGCAAAAATAATGTTTGTGCATGTTTATAACACATGTTACAGTGCTACTAAAAATCAACAAAATGATGAATTTCTTTGTAAAACTCTTGGATACTGTTTATTACATCATATGCCTTTGTTGAAAATTCATGTCATCCTAAGCTATTCTTAGCTGACACATGACTCAAATGTGCATTTGGTATGCATTCTTATATTGCGTTTTTCCCCCATTTACGTCATGTGTTTGTTCATGTACGTGCACCTTGTACGTGCCTGTGGCGTGGCCTCTCGTTTTTGTTTTCCACATTGAGCAGCCTTGGCACCTGTGTGTCTCTTCAAATTTTCTTTAAACTAATCAGGTGTCCCAACATTTGCTGAAGGGAATTCCTCTGTCTGTGAGACTGCAATGATAGATTGGATTAGAGGAATCTTTGTGATGGTCGTTTTTCTTTGCTGCATAATAACTGTTACAGTCTATTTCTGTGCCAGATTGGACGAGAACTACCCCTCCCTATTCCTCCATATTCCTCAATATTTCAGCTTGCATTGAAATATGTATAACTGTAACATTACTACGTTAAACATTACTTCTGCGGTTTACAGACTTTTTCAGGCTCAGCGCTCCTTGGTTTTAGTCGTTTGAAAGCACTGATTAACTATTTTCAATATCAAAACTCCGAGCTGTATGGCACATCATGCTCTCAGTGTTTAAGTGTGGTGTAAAAATGAAACAATGAAAAATAAATTGCACTTGGAATGATCATGAAGTACTTTAAAAAAATCTGTGAATAATCCATTTTACTTTGCACGTAATCCCTATAGATTGTTGTGTTAGAATAAGCTGTCTAGTTGATGTTTATTATCAAGATGATATTCATTCATAGAAATCCTAAAAAAGAACACAGTTTTTTTTACTTTAAAATTGTATTCTTGGCTATTTATTTATTCATTTGAACATCATCAAAAGCTGTGTTCACAAAGGCAGTTATTACCGGGCATATCTTTGTCGGGCATAAGTCTGACGTATTAAAAGAACTTTTGTTATCCACCAAGGTGTCCACACGTGTCGGTATTAACACTTATACCCGACATGTTTATGCCCGATAAAACTTACTCACATTATTACCGGTAATAGCAGACCAGAAATGATGTGCGTCAAGGTGTTATCGGGTTATAACCTCTGACCCAACTTGCGTGATATGTGAATTGGTAAACAATGAAAAGTCGAAGCCACCAGTTTGGATTAGCAATAGAGGTCACAGTTATGTCCGACAGCGCAAATTTACAGTCCACACGTATGTTGTTGTTACCGGTAATAACTTATTACTGGACTTATGTCTGGTCTTCTTCGGATATAAATCGTCAGGTATAAGTCGTGCTATATCCGATAGAGTTATGTCTGACAGTCGTTCTCACAGTAACTTTATATCCGACGCTATTACTGACACAAGTTATGACCGGTCACAAACAACTTATGTCTGATCGTCTCGACACGGCTATTAAGTTCTGTCCAGACAACAAAAGATAACCTGATTTGTTTTTTTAAATCGAGAGTATACAACAATGTCCTTAAAACTAATTGTCACCATAAATATGAATACATTTACTTCTTTCTGCAATGATCAAGTTTCATTTCATATTAATGATCACATGTTAGTCATGTATTTTGTACATTAACATTGCACACATGTAGTTATTGTGCAATTTCCTTTTTCAGTGGAGGAAAAAAATGCCATATCATGTTCAATGAAGTTGTCATTATTTTGTCATTATGACATAAAGGTCAAATGAGATTTACAATTGATTCTACTGTAATTGTGCATGTATCGCAGTGATAATCCTCAGATGATTTCAGTAGTATTTAATTTCAGCATTTAGTCTTGTCTCAAGTCTTGTCCTGTAAACATGTTTTTGAGGTGGATGTTGTATGGAAATTTTTACCCCACAAATTGTATACTACTACCAATTAAAGGCAGACAAAATGATGATTTGAACCACCAGTAAAATGAAAATTTAAGATATAAACATGTTATAGGGATGTACCAGGATATGTATAGATTTTTATTTTATTTATGTGTGGGCATATTTACTAATTAGGCATTTTTAGAGGTAATAAAAGTCTTGTCCCAGAGCTTGTTGGATCCAATTAAAAATACTGTATTTGATATTGTGCTGCAGAGATCAAAGTCTACCTTATAGGAGACTGATGTACAGTTTGGGTCAAATGACTCTGGGATAAACATGTAATGTGACAGGAGAGTGATTGTCAGATGTTACAAGGTAACCAATTAACTAACTAATTAATTTACTAATCAAGTAACTAATTCACTTACTTGCTAACTGAATAAATAAATCTATCAATCAGCTAATCCATCAATCCATACGTACATGGATTAAAAATACATCAGTAAATGAGGTGATCCGACATTTACTCCGGCGACAGTTGCTCCGGTGACAATATTTCAGAAGACAAAGAGTTACATGTAGGGTTAGGGATGCCATCGGGTTTCCAGTTCAGAATAGGGTTACGGTTAGTGTTTGGGTTAGGGTTATGGTTAGGGGTAGGGTTGAGGTCAGGGTTAGTGCATGAAGTAATCATCAGATCAATTATCGCCGGAGCAGATTTCAGACATCCGTAAGTGAATGAGAAATAGATAAATAAATAATTAAGTAAATAAATAAATAAATGCATACATAGATACAGTTCATAAATAACAATGCAAAAAGTGAAAGGTAATGATAAAAATCATCATACTGAATGTTTAAGAACATTTTAATTTGAATGTTAAAGACATTTTCATGTGATATCTTGTAAGATGTGATTATTAATTGCAATTTTGGAGACTGTTTGGCGCAACCTGTGGTAATTAATACGGCCTGATAACGTAATCGTATGATGCACTTGTTTTGAATAGGATTTTGTGACAGGAAGTTGTACTCATCGATTTTTATCTTCTTAGATCTGGTGAGGATTTTCCAGAATCTGAGCAGGATGTATCAAATATGGCAAGAGATTACATGTACATAATATTAGATGCTTTAGTGTATTAACCCTTTCAACCTGCAGTCCGTTGTGATAGGCTCAGAATTTTGGGTGTTTTTATTTTTACATGAAATCAAAGTAGTGCTACATTTTTAGATCCTTCCTGTTAGTCTGTTAAGTGCAAATTTCAAGTGAGGCAATATTCCTCAAATTATAAAAAAATTTAATGTTAAGGCCATTTTGCCGGGAACATAGGCTGGGCCCTTCTGCCGGCCATGCAATGACATGTTTCAACCACTTTTATTTGATTCATATGAAATGACATCATTTTCATTATTTTTGTGATGGTATTGGTCCCTTTGTGGCATGGGTGCAAATCAGGAAGGGGGGGGGGGGAGACAGGGGACATGTCTCTCCCCCCCCCATGATTGAATTTGATAAGCCAGTATTACAAGAGGGTGGTGTCGCCAATGGGTGCTCCCCCCCCCCCCCCACCGGCCACGTTTCGAAATGGATATGCACCCATGGTGGTGGAGTAAAATGAGGTCAGACTGTTTACAATGTTATTGATGATAATGATGCTACCAATAAAAGAAAAAAATTTAACAAATGAAAATCTGGTGAAAGGTAGTCGTAGTGATTTTCATGTGGTTATTTCAGGTATCTCTAAAATTAGGACCAATCATCACTTCCATTCAGAAAGAGAAGAGAAAACCCCCCAAAATGATGACTTCCTGTCTGTGGTTTAGACATTAGGCAGGATATCATAACCACGGTAGTTAGACCATCGTCATCTCTAATGTTGATCTGTGTTGAATTAAAGTTTAAGAAATTGTTCAACCCATTGCAGACAAAGGAGGAGATATCCTAGGTTGTGGGTGGGGGGGGGGGGGGCCTCTGGAGAGGGCCCTCTGGAGCGGGTGTGTTATCTTAAATCGTATGTTCTCTATAAACGTGTTAACATTATAGAGGTTCAAGTTGTAAAAGAAAAAAAATTACATGTATTACATGTAAACTGGTACGTGCATACCAAATTAGCACTGGTTAACAAAATGGAAAGTACCCAACCCAAACAAAAAAGATGATCATGGTGTCATATTCTACCCAAGAAAATATAGTCTTCAGATGAACAAAATGAAGATGAGCAATTAATTTGGAAAATAACTGTAAATGTAACTTTTCCATTTTTTCTGGGCCACCCTGTATACTCCACAAATAGCCAATTTGTTTTGCCCACAATTCTAGGAGTTAAGAACTGTTGCTAGGGAGAGCATTTTTATCTGTCTGCATTTCAAAATAAATAACCAAAAGTTTTGTCCACTTTGCAGGCACAGCTTATTCAACAAAGTGCTAGGAAAAAAAATGATATCCTCTTTTTTTATGAAAACAGCTCGTCTTAATGTGCTGCACTTGTGCATTGAAAGGAGTTTAGTGAAAGATATCCACTCGTTTTGCATGTATAAGCATTTCCCTTTATTCTGCAGATCTTCAATTTCCACTTTGGATTTATAATCGGCCATCTCCTGTTTTGTGTATTTTTAGTATCATGTACTTCACAGGAAGAAAACCTGAAGTTTTTCTTGAGAGGTAGTGCTGTTGAGGGATATACCAGCCAGTGCAATTAGTTCGTGAGAGATATGAGCCAAAATTATTCCTTCCAAAAATGGGTTCCCGTCAGGATGGTTCTCAAAAGGAAAATGATGATCATTACGATAGCCAAGCAAATTTGGCAGAATGAAAGTGCACCAAAGTTTAGTATTCACGGTTTAAAAGATTTATCAGTCTTCAACAGGTAAATATTCATATAGCAGAAAAATGATTCTTCATACTAATTTTGGCCTTTTAAGTTGAAGCTATAGTTGTGTTATTGTTAATTATCCTAAAACGTGCCCAAAAAATGTTTATAGTTAGAATATGACATTTACCAGTGAGAGTAATTGCATAATTTCATTTGAATATATATATTTATGTATGAATAATGTCATACATACTGTAGTTGGTGTGAGCCTCCACCTATATGAATTTTAGTACACCATACATACATGAAAGGCTGAGCTGAAATTTATAGATGTACATGTATACAAATTGACCCATACATTTGGCAAGTGTACAGTCCCCCCCCCCCATTAACAACAACAAGTAGGGTATGTTTTGAATTAAAACATTAGAGTTAATAATTCAGGTGATTAAGATTGTAAGTAAGATTCAAATCGAAAATGAATTAGCCCAGCCACGCATTTACAATAATGGAGAAATGTTTCTGAGGCAGAGAAAGCAAAGACAGACAAGACAAATGGTGTCACGCAACCTGCCATTTCATGACAACCATTTAAACAAGAATCGATTGAAGGATGGATCAGACTGAAAACTACCTTCATTTAGAAAAAAAAAAGAAAGTTGGTTGCCAGAGCCTGTCATTATGCTAAAAATGGCAATTTGCAGCATCATCACTCAAATTGACGTATTTGATGTGACAATTAAGTAGCAGGTGAAACTGCATCGACCCAAATCATGAGGAATTTAAGGACAAGGTACGATGAGGTGTGTATGGATTACTAGAGTGTACAGCATCTACATCCCTTCTTTGGTGGAACCAAAAATAAAAAACAATTTGGGATTTGATCTTGATCTGCCCTTTTATTCTTATACACAGATGAGAAGATATCCTTGTCTATGTTTGATCCAAGAGATCTGATTTTTTCATTTTTTTATTACTTTGTTTTGTGGTTTGTTTGATTTGGGTTGTTTTTACTGTTTTTGCGGTAGTAGTAGTAGTAGTAGTAGTAGTAGTAGTAGTAGTAGTAGTAGTAGTAGAAGTAGTAGTACAGTAGTAGTAGCAACAGTAGTAGTAGCAGCAGTAGTAGTAGTAGTAGTAGTAGTCAGTGTTGTAGTCAAGACCAGGTCATCCGAGACCAAGACCAAGACCAAGACCAGACACCCCGAGACCAAGATCAAGACCAAGAAAAAGAGGTCCGAGAACAAGACCAGAGGTCCGAGATCAAGACCAGCACTTTCCGAGACCAAGACCAAGACCAAGACCAAAAGAGGTCCGAGAACAAGACCAGAGGTCCGAGATCAAGACCAGCACTTTCCGAGACCAAGACCAAGACCAAGACCAGTGTTTACTTAAAGACACTACATAACATTGTGAAAACCCCATTAAAAATTGTCAAACATTGCCACCTGTCATAGGCTGACAGTGTTTGAATGGACAAATTTAGAACACAAAACTTGACACAGTTATGCTGTCAAAAGCAAAATATGTACAGATAAAATCGTCCTGGCATGAATATTTGTCAGCTGATGAAAATTCTGCAACACAGCAGTCTACTAGGTGAAAACTGGAATGGTCGCTCAATGATTTTCACTTTTTATAGATCCTATAACAGACTGATTGCAATGTGTAAACAGTAGGCAATTAATACTGAATAGGCCCCTAACAAAGTTGCGTTATCCTTAACATGCATATAAGTGTCAATTAAAGGTACCGTATACCAACGTTTACAGTTTAAAAGATCTGCTATGCTTCTGTCCAAAATTGAAACCCTGAAAAATCACAGTTCAAAACGATCAGTATGTGCTTTAAAAATGGAATGAAATGAACAGTTAATGAAAAGCATAATGAATCATATTTTCATTGTATGATTTGTCACCTAACATACAGTCATTATGATAGCTTCAAACTACACAAAGGACCAAGAAAAATTGTTTAAATGGAAACATACTTTTTTTCATGATATTTGCCTGAGCTACTCTACTGAAATACCAGGAGCAGAGATTTCACGTGACGAGTGGGGGGGAGGGGGGGGGGGACGAAGGCAACAAAATAATACCCTCGCATGGGAGTAAATGCGCCAAGACACATGTGGTTAAAAAGTGGAAATTGTGATTTTTATACCCCCCCCCCCTCTCCCACATAATTAAGGTTTAATGATATATTTTTAGCACACTTATCTTTGAATAGGTTTGCCGATTACAAAATCTCTCAAAAATGCTAACAAAATCGAACAAACATATATCGAGTATTAAAAATTGAGGGGGAGGGGATCCCACAGAAAAAGTGAGGTATCGCCGCCCATGTGAATTACAGATCAGACAAAAAATATTAAGTGTTGTTAAGAATCATATTTAATTTATGGTTTCTCTTTATTCATTCTTGATGTCTTTTTTGTAAATTCTCTTGCATTCTATCTCCTGCATTCTATCTTTCTCTCTTTCTTCTTCTTCTGTCTACCTTTCATTCATTTTTCCTTCCTTTTTCTGTTCTACCATTTTCCCTCTCTTACTTTTCTTTATTCCTTTTTCTTTCATTCTGCCTCTTTCCCATGTCTCTCTTCAGTTTCTTCCTATCTTTATTTTATCCTTTCTTTTTCTTTCTTATTCCTTTGTATTTTTCATTTAATTTACTTCTTTCCTTCTATCTTTCTTTCTAAATCTCTTCATTCATTCTTGATGTCTTTTTTAAATTCCTTCTTCTATTCTTTTTACCTTTCTCTTCGTAAGTATCTGATTTCTTTCTTTTTTTCTATCTCCTTTTTATGTTTTTCTTTATTGAACAGTCTTCTTGTATTGTTTTTCTCTTACCGGTATTCTGATAATTTCTTTCTTTTAAGATTCCATTCTTCAAATCTCTCAATTCTTTTTCTTTTTTTTGTTTTCTGACCTGTCCTTGCTGTTTCTTTCACTGTTTGCATCTTTATTCCTTGCTTTTTTTCTTTCTTTTTATTCTCTACCTCCATGTTCAATTTTTAGAGGAACAATCAGAATATATTGCATCAAAAAACCACTGTTGGTAGTCCTTATAGATTTGCGTATAGACTCTATGTGCTAAAACTACGTGTGAACGCTCTCTGAATGCCCCACATGCTGCAAAATTGTTTTGTACATGTACAACAATAACGATTTTATGCAGAATCATTATTTCATTTGTTGGTCTCGGGCTGGTCTCGGCCGAAAAATCCGAGACCAGCAGGTTCGAGACCAAGACCAAGACCAAGACCGGAGGGTTCGAGACCGAGACCGAGACCAAGACCATACTAACTGGTCTCGAGACTGGTCTCGAGACCAAGACCAGTCTCGAGACCTCCAACACTGGTAGTAGTAGTAGTAGTACAGTAGTAGTAGTAGTAGTATTAGTAGTAGTAGTAGTAGTAGAAGTAGTAGTAGCAGTAGTAGTAGTAGATTAGTAGTAGTAGGCATTGTTGTTTTGTGTCTGTCTGTGTGTGTGTGTGTGTGTATTGTTCATGTGTTGAAATTTTGAGGTGAATAGATTATAGCATTTACATTTAATGGATTCAGTTACTGCTATATAAAATGTGGTTGTTAAAAGTGTTATCAGTCTGTCTTGATCTATGTTGCATCAGTTCAGAACAATTTGGTGATATATCATCACTTTTATCAGAGCCTGAAAGAGCGAGTTATTTCTCACTCATTTCCTCATGCCAAATAGGTTTGCTGCATTTTATTAAATTGAAATCACTTCATTTCCTGTAAGTGACAAAGTTAATATTGGCAATCAATCATACAATATTTAAACATGCCACATCTGAAGTCAGTATCTACACATTTGTTGTAGTTGATAGTCATGTATCTTGTGCTTTTGCATGGAATAAGCATACTTGCCAACCAGTACGATTTTTCCAGGGCAGTTCTGGTCTTATTACAGTTATTAGGCGGTACAGTAAACAATAAAAAGTTTACATAATAAACAAAATTAAATTAGAGTGCAAATGAGAAAAATATTTGAAACTGCTAAACAAAGGTATTCTTATAAGAAAAAAAACATGAATAAAACATACCTTTTGTTCCGTCACTCACCAGTGAATGTAAACACGTCATTTCCATTACAATTTGGGCATTGCATTAAAATTACTGTAGTAACCAAGGCATTTGGTTTCATTTATTTTGGTCATTCATGTTCTATTCGTATTATAATCTACGTTTTTGTTGTTGAAGGCACCGCCTAGTAACTGTAATAAGGACAGAACTGCCCTGGAAAAATCGTACTGGTTGGCAGGTACACATAACTAGTATTGACCATTTCATTTAACTTTGATGAGGATGATAATGTTGAGGGTGATGATTGAAGATCATAATGATGAAAATGATAATGCTAATACAATTAATGCTTTCTTCTCCTTCTTCTTTTTCTTGAACTAGTAGGAGTAATGATAACAATATTATTTATGTTATAATGCAGAAGAAGCTTGTATGCCAAATACAGTTCCACATGCAGCCATTGCAACTCTTTATGATCAGCTTGATACAAGAACATTTCCATACTTCTCGTACTGCACAAGCAGAAGAATTGTGAACATATTTACTCCATTCCTGGTAGAATCTCTTTGAATACACTAAGTGGAGTTTCTGTACTTCTCATTTTTTTTTCTAATTTTCTTTTGAATTATTTTCCCCTCAGTTAATTTCAGTTCTTTTGTTATATCAAACTTGCAATTTTTCTTTCATATTCTTTATCTTTTGTATTTTTTTTTATTTACATGCACATACCCATTCTGCACACAATGATTACAGTCCATCTTCTGTTCAATATCTTAATATGCTTTACAACACCCCATGATCACAAATGTAATGCTACTATTGTATTTTGTAACTTATTTTATTTCAGAATGCAAAATACTTTCAAATTGTCATTTACGTATCATACTTCCAGTACCGTAATTTGCAATCTTATATTATCATTATTATTATTATTTATATTGCGCTTTTCCCATTAGGCCCAAAGCGCTACATATTTGGCCATCCTTCTTTATTTGGCAAGCATCTATACAACGCGCCATAGAAGGGGCCCGAGTAATGTTGAAAGTGTTGAAATGGCAATCACACCGGGTTTGTATGGTTTGTATTATATTCAATTCACTTGTAATGTTGATATTTTTGTACAGAAGAAGGAAAACTCAAACTCAAATATATTTTGCTCTCCTTTCTTTTCTCTTACTCTCCATTCTTTGCATCTCAGTGGGGCGGTCGCCAACGTACTAGTGACATCGTGCCGCGACAACATCTGCCGTCTGTGGTGCGAGACCCTGCTGCCGGACACCACGTCGTCCAAGGGGTCGTCCAAGTACAGCCGACACACAGAGAACACCAAAGAGCACAGCCACAGCAAACGGCCGCACTTCAACCTCAGCATCAAACCAAGGTATCCCAATCCCAGAGACTTAATGGCCAATATTCAGACATCCAAGTCAAAATATTGAACACACATGAATGGATAATGAGATAAGTGTAGATGCTGCCAATCTAATCACATACTGTACAGTCATAACTGTGTTCGTTACAATGGGAGTGCACTGTATATACAGTGCACTCCCATTGTAACGAACATGGTCCCAAAATTATTATTTATACATCTTTGTGTACTTTAACTGTTCAGTTGTAACAAAATTTCAATACAAAAGAAAGAAAAATACCGGTCCCGAGGAATTCGCTGTAACAGGAGTAGCCTGTATGTGACTGGATCTAGCAAAACCAAGCACTTTGTGATCAAAATTCAGATTATTACAGTATTAGATAGACAATTTTACAAGTTACATTTTAGTACATAATTTACAAAAATTGTACAATTATGAGGATATATCTAACAATTTCAATTTTTTGATTTTGTGCAGTGTTCAATGGTTGTTTAAGGAATGTCCAAATTGCAATTAAACAACCAGAAAGCCTACTGGCACTTTTGATACTTTGAAAATTGGTTTTTATTGCAACATATTAAAGGTTAGTGACATGATTGGGAACACTTGAAAATGCCTTCAGAACCAAATGAGTTTAAATATATACCAACTATACACCAGCTAGAGTGGATCTCCCAGCTGGAAGGATTTGTCTCTAATTTGTTTACTTAAGGAGAATCAAGCATGAACATACTAGTATTTTAATTTTATCGGGGCACGATAAAAATAGGACCCATAGAGAGCCACACAGCAGGTTTGCCTGCCACGAGGGATATTGACATTAGTATTTTAGATGAGTCAACATTTGACTACAAGATTTTCACAGGAGAATCCTTGCATAGTTTACTTGATTCTAGAGTAGTTCAGCCAAGTTGAGGACTACCCCCAATCATGTTCATTTACCTTTAACAATACAGGTCTGTGATAGACTTTAAGATACATGAAAGGCAAACCCTGATTTCAACATCCATTTTGGTTAGCTATTGAGTCATCAGGCATTAACTTTTTTTCTTTTTCTTTTAACACAAGTTGTCATCCCATGATACACATGGGTAGATCATCTTCTCGCAGTGGATTTATTCAGATCCCAGTGGAAGCTAAAATGACACATTCACGTGCAGGTCGGCAATAAATATTGCCCCGAAAGATTTAAGTTACAGAGTTTTATAATTAAGTGCCAATCCCCTATTCCTGGATCCCATGTAGACTAACAAAACTAAACTAGCTAAAACTAAAAAGAAAAAAAGAAAAAAAAATACCCCCAAACAAACAAAAATGAAACAAACAAGAACAAATGAATACATAAACCAAAAAAGGTATATATGAGAATAATGATAAACTGCTTAAAGTATTACAACCTGTTTTGTTCTATTTATTTATGTATATATTGATATATTTGTATGTTTGTTTAGTCATTTATTTATTCATTTATTTATTTATTCATCTTATTTATTGATTGATTGATTGATTTATGTATTTATTTATTTATTCATTTATTTATCAATATATTTATCTGTTTATTTATGGTAGTTTGTAAAATAAACATCTTCATTTCCAAACAGGACTGACCAAGATGAGATTGATAACAGTGGCTCCAATGAAAGCCACAACAATCTGTAAGTTGGTTATCAAAGAAGTTTGGGATCTGTTGGTCTGCACTGGAAATGCATCTTAACGATTTGATCTTGTGTGGATCCAAGTTTTGACAAATTTCATATTCTTTGAATTCCTTTGGTGTCTTTAACCTGTCTGTGTTTGCTTCGTCACTGTTGAAACACTAATATTAATTTTCATACAAGTGAGGCAAGACATTTATTTCTAATATTCAGAAATTGTTTTAAAAAGGAGTTCATTTATCTCTGTGTACTCCTACGTGTATGTGCTGCATGCATGGTACCAAAAATATAAAACCAATTAGTGAAGTCTCCACATTCTGTCTAAAGAACTTTGAAATTTGTCAGAATTTAGCTCCGCCAAGGTCATTGCATCTTCTCAGGAATGTAACAAGGAATGGAATCAAACTGTTTATGTTGGACAATAAGACCAGGCCTGAGGCTTGTTCATTCCTTAAAGGTTGTGTTCCTTGATTTGCACACCACCACTATTTTTTGTCAAGCTTAAGAAAGATATATATATAAACTTGACGTTTTTTTTTTCAAAATTTGGGATTTATACATCTGTTAGTTTTTGAAATCTACAATGAATCATTGGTATATGATCTGTTTGGTCAATTTGTGTTTTTAAGAGTATACTGGATTTCAAATTCACCTTCTGAAAGTGCATCTGTCACTGCATAGTAGCAGGCCGTAAATTTTGATACTTGTAGGGCACTTTCCTATATTACAGCACAAATGGGGAAAATTAAAAAGGACACACAAATCTTCTAAGGCTATGACAAGGGCATCAAGAACAGTCACTAGGAAAAGCCAAAGATTTTATGCATTATTTAACATAATTAGCAAAAATTAATGAAACAAAATTTTTAGGGAGAATAATTATACAATTGTAGAAATTACGTCACGGTCGATTTATGTGTGATTTTTATTGTGGTCGTGCAATCAAGGCCTGAGAACTTAGGGGAGGGGCAAGTTAGCCCCCACTCCCACCCACCCCTCATTTTCCATTCCAAAAGTTGTGTGAGATGTCCATGTAAAAAATGATGTGTTACATTCTAAAATATTTAGCTTTTTTGCATGATGGGCTTATTATTGAGTGTGCGAATCAAGAACACAAGTTTTAAACACCTGTGGTTGGTGCATGGGTATGTTTTGAAACTAATCATGTTATACTAACCCTAGGTATTCTGCTTCCTCTATCTGGAAAGTATCTCTGGTCCTATGTGTTTACTTACCATGACTTTTCAATTTCCGCATTGGTTTTATTCTTCCCCACTCACCTGTGCTGGAAGTGCCTAATTTGCCCAGTTTAGACTTAAATTTCCATGTTTTCCTGGGCGAGTGGATGGCATGTGAGAATTAGGGCTCCCCAGAGATGTTTGAATTGTAATTGCCATTGATGGAATGCAGACATACTAATTCAGGACATCCTTCTGGTATGTGAAGCATGTTTTGGAGATTGTCCATGCAGGTATTATAGATTGAAGATCAAGGTGATTGTATGTCGTACTGTAATTAAACACCAACATAAGTTACAAAAAGCAGGTCATCTTGTGTTGCCAGCAAATGTGTTTGGCCAGTCCCCTGGGTGTCTGGGACTGCAGATTGAGCTGCAGCACTATTTGATTTTTTTTTTCTTGTTTTCTTAAGATCCTTAGTGGTGTCCATCTGTCTGTCCACCTGTCTGGTTTGTAACGCATATGAAACTAGATAACTTTGCAACCATTTGATCGTTTCTAACCAGCCTTGGATTGTAAATGCCTTACAGGGAGCTCAATTAGTTTTTTTTTTTTTGGGGGGGGGGGGGTTCAAAGGTCTTGTAATTTGGTCAAATGTTAATTGAGATAAAATGTTAAAATGTATCTACAAGTTTTAGTGGGGTTACTAACTTTCTAACCATAATCCCATTTGTAGCCAAACTTGGATGATAGATGCCTACAAGGACCTCCATGTTATTTGGGGTCAAAGGACATTTATGTAGGTCAAAGATCAATGTTAATACCGGTATACCAACAAGTTTCTACTGGGGTGGGTAACTTTGCAACCATTAGCTTGTAAACTTGGATGACCTCAGTGTTATTTGGGGGTCAGAGGTACAAATAAGATCAAATGTTAAAATATATGTGCATGATTCTACAGGGTTTGTAATCAATTCATGGTTTTCACTAATAATCAGAATTAATGTACTGCAATGATTGCACGCATACAAGGCGAGACACGTTATAGCTTTGCCGTGTTTAATTTAAGACTCTTTAGTGACTTTCCTGCATATCAAGTCAGTTGATATTGTATGAATTTGAATGTGGATGATTGCATGATTGAGCATGTGTATGAATAAAGAAGGGCCAATAGTTAATATTCTACTTCTTCCTCTTCCAACAGCCGTTGTTTCTTTCTTAACTTGATGTTTAGGATTGTGTGGAAACTAAAAGAAAATAATAAGTATTACATTAACATATCTGTTCATGTCCTGTCGCTATTGTTTATTTTATACTGTACTAGAATTTGGTTATTTCCTTGAATTTCTCGTAATTTTCTTTGAGTTTTGTGATTAACAAGAATCAGAGTGAGGGAAGGATCACCCTGTATTACCATTTGAAGTTTGACTGGTGTTGGTTGAAGTTTTCATAACTCAAAGTGTTTAGGTATATGTTTCCTTTAATTCTTATGACATTTGTATGGTTGAGGTTTATTAATTGCTACAGTTTGTGTGTTCTATGCTAATGGTGAGGGAATAAAAAAAATTGGTGAAATCATGGTAATAGTTTACTAGTCCATATGAATAACATACATATACACATATACGTCAGAGAAATAATTAGAATTTTCTTTTTGGGGCTACTTTTCTTGTTTCAATGCATTCCAGATTTTCATTCATATTGAACCCTGTGGCAATTTATGGGAGTCCTTTTGCAACTTACGAGGGCTGTGTATGCCACTTCTAGGGTGAAATCACAGCTTGGGACGTTGGATCTCTTGCCATGTGGATGAAACTGTCCATTCTATGGTTTTTCTTGACACTGGAATCCACTCATTTCTGAACAGTCATCAGTTGAAAAAGATTTTGTCCAGTGATAGAAAGATAATTGATGGGGAAAGAATGATAGCCAGGTATTCTGTCAATAAAGTTATAACCAGGTTAAAAGGAGGGTACTTTCGTTAATGCTGCCATACACTACTTTCACAATGTTTTCACATTTTTCAATGACCAGGAATCCCATTCACATAACAATAGGATTCATATCCAACTACAACACAAAAAATACAAGAAAAAATGCACCCCCCCTTCATCCCAGATAAAAGGAAACCTCAGACCCTCTCATTCTTTGGCTCTGCCTGTGGCATTCATCACAAATGAACCCATGTGTAATGCTTGGAATTTGTTGTTTTCTTGTGTTTTTCACATGATGTTTGTAGGAAGAAGAGGAAACAGGTGGAACACCCCATCCCCCTCCCCAGCCAGAAGAAGGAGCATGAGCTACACCGCTACTACCATGGCAAGGTGCACCGGAATGGCTTCGGCAACAACCCCCTGCACTTCCACATCGCGGCGACCATCAACCCAAACACAGGTGAGAGATTAAGGCTTGAAGGTAGTACAAGTTGCTGCTGTTACCAGTCACAAGGTTGTACAACATTTTGTTGCTGCAACAGTTAGTCCACCCACATAATTGCAAATGCTAGACCTAACTTCAGCACTTATTGTGTAATCTCATGCAATGGAAGATGCACTATGCAGGCCATTTACTTGGAGGAAGTGCAGGAAATATGGCAAGTACACTTCTAGAAGGCACAATTTGAGGTAGCAAGAGGAAGACAAGAGTACCAAAAGGAGTAATGACATCAAGAGACGGAGCTCAACAAAATCTTACAGGGGCACGAAGAGAGCAACAGAGAATCGAGTTAGATGGAGAACCATGGTAGCCAACCTTCATGTTGAAGATGGCACATGATGATGGTGATGATGATGATGAGCCTCATCCCAAACTCAAAACCCTTATTTAAATTTGCACCCCAAAAATAAATCACCACACTGATCCTAACTCTTTGACAGCGGAGGTATTTTTCACTAGAGCAATTGTTTCCATAGCAGACAATGTGAATTACCATTTTGCTAATCGTGATCTAGCCCAATCCCTTAACCTGATCCAAACCAAAAAAACTAAATCACAACCCTAATCCACCCTTTCATTCACCAGAAATCTTGTCGCCAGAACCAATGTTGCTGAAGCAAATGTTAAATTATTTTTTTCATGACTCTAATCTTACAGACACTATATAACACTGTGGAAGACACGTTGAAAAAATTTGTCAAACTTGGCTATCTGACATATCTGCGTAGTGTTTTGAATGGACAAATAAAACCTTAGAACACAAAAAGTTTGACAATTATGCTGTCACTGTGCAGATACAAATTGGCACATTAATTTCCTATCGGGCGATAGGAAATTCTGCAACACAGCAGTCTATGGGGAAAGCTGGAATGGTCTCTCAATGATTTACTTTTTAAAGGCACTTAATGAATCGTTTTAACAGCAATTTTTTCAGGGCTTCATTTTAGAACCATGTAGATACACTGGTAGCGTGGGGAATCATGCAGCTCAGATTATTTAAACTGGAAACATTGTAATACAATGCCTTTAACCCTAATGTTATCCCTATCCCTATCCCTATCTCTACCTCTACCCTAATTCTACCTCTACCCTAACTCTACCCCTACCGTAACCCTAATGTTACCCTACTCTAAACCTAATGCTACCCCCTCCCCTACCCCAACCCTATACCTATTCAGAACCAAAAACATAAAATAAACCTTACTGTTTGTCAGTGAAGTCATCCGAAATAATACAACTAGAACATTTGCTCCTGAAGCAAATGATCAGATTACCATATTGAAATGTAAAACCATCACAGAGGCTGCATCGGATGTGGTTTAATAGGTGTTGTGGGATTTCATAGACTGCCGAATGAATGTAACAATGCACCTGGGGGAACATCAGTTTACATACTTGGGGGTTTTGGTGGGCTGAGTATGTAACAGAAAAGTCTTGAGCAGTTTGACTTGAAGTCATAATAGGATGTTTTAAATCAATGTTACGCACTCACATCCTTTTCTGCATGCATGAATGAATAAGGGCAGCAAATTCCTGCCTGAACTGCCAGGGGGAGGCGGATGATAAAGTAGGCCATAAAAATTAGACTACTTTAAGTGTTGGTAAAATGGAGGATTCTCAAATTTACATCAGTCACAGAATCTTATGTTGTCACAGGTGACAAACGTGAGATTCAAACTTTTGTTTTGTTTTTGATGGAAATATAAAGATTGTCTCACATTGAGTGTGAAGGGAATTTATAGTGTGGTTTCCTCAAGAAAAGCAGAATGCTGTTGTATACTAGACAAGATACATTGAATTAGAAGACAATTTTCATTTTTTATGTAACCCTTGAAGTTACATGTTATCCCAGCATGCATTGCACAATTCTTTTTTAAACATTCATATATTTCTAAAAGTTTCTTTAATCCTGATGGCAGCGAGCATGTACTCTATTACCGTATTAACCCTGGGGAATGGATGTGAGGGGATTCCATGCATTAAACACAGCAATAAAGAAGCACATAGCTGGCAAAGTAACCTTAATCATTCATGTCTCATATTCCCGAAATAAATACACTCTGTGACCCCAGAATCATTTGTTGAAATTAATTGCAGACTTTGCAGTCATAAGGCATTCAAACTTAAATTACATTAGCTCCTAAATGTCATGTTTTATTAGGTAACTTTGACATAATGTAATTTCATCACGTACCTCTTTTCTTTGTCAGCAATTTCATCGTCGTCATCATCATACTCACAAGGTCATATATGTGTCTTGTTTCAAGTTGGTTTACTTTTTGTCATAATCTGGTTGTAATTTGCAACTTTGTAAGTTTGTTTGAGGAGAAGAAGGGTGAAATTACATTACTTCAAGCTGCTTTTGTTTTGGACACATCATGAGTTATTTCCACATATATACCTGTTAAATCTTGTGGGATGGCAGTTATTTTATAGATGAGTTATCGATCATAAAATGAACACATCAGGAATTTATTATTTGCATCTATAGATGAATCCATCTTTTCATTAATTTTCCCATCTCCTATAAATTTCACAAGTGATAAAGAGGTAATTCATTCTCCAGGAAACAATGAAATTATATCTGGGTTTAAGATGTCATGGTTAATAATGAGGATTCCTCTTTCTTATGCTCAAATCTGACATTATCATTTAATTCTGATTAAAGGGTGGAGTCTACAAATGGGTTTGATTGAGACCCTTTACTGTTCCTTTTATTACTATATTCCCCTCCCTATATCGGGCTTTTCTTCCTCCTTCCATACTCAAAGGCATCAAATAGTCTAAATATCCCTCCTGTGAATATATGCATACTGGATTTAAACTTCCATGCATGTTTCCTGTGTCAATTTCCACCAAAACAGCAATTTTGAATCCATGGAAATAGAACATAGCAAAGAAATGCTAAAGAAATTATGAAGTTAAAACTATCATAATGCATTAAGTCCATTTTGTTTAAATTATGGAGCTTATCTCAAGTGAAGGTTCATCTTGTATAGCAACAACAAATTTTGAGGGGAAAAATGAAATCAACAGTAGCTTGCAAAAATAGAAAAATTATAAAGTTGCATTTGTACATTTTAGTTTATTGGCAAAATGGCCCCAAATGCTCTAAAGATATGTTTGAGAATGAAAATTGATAAATTGAAATTGAGGTTAATGATATTCCCCTATTGTTTTTCCTGAAACAAGGATTATCATAGTTTACTAAATGATATCTGTGCAAGCTGTCTATATAAGAATTAACGTGAAATTGAAATAACTTTTGACGTCAAACGTGACATCTGCATCTTCTCACTTTACTGAAATGTGAGCTTGCAAGTAGCTTTGGTCACTAATCCTTCCTGACCTTTTTTCTGTGAAATCTAGCAGTGTTTAATTAGCAAGCACATGTGATGCGTTCGTTTGATATCACCCTGAAATAAAAACATACTAGGAGTTTTAAACATTTTCAGCTTACTGTGTAAAGACATTAGATATCAAGTTATGCTGGTCATGTGATAATGTGTGTATCTCTGAATTGTAAAGACCATTACATCTATTTTGGAAATTTGCAAGAATTGTTCTTAATTTTGTTGTGCTAAGGTTCTTTTAAAGACACTATATATCATTGTGGAAGACCCGCTCAAAAAATTGTCAAACTTTGCTATCTGACAGTGTTTGAACAGACAAATAAACACCCAAGAACACAAAAGTTCAGACAGTTACGCTCTCACTGGTAAAATATATACTGATGAAAATTGGCACATGAATTATTCTCGGCCGATAAAAAAATCTACAACACAGCAGTCTATGGGGAAAAAGTGGAATGGTCACTCAATGATTTTTATTCTTTTAAAGCACTCAATGATCATTTTGAAACTGTAATATTTTCAGGGCTTCATTTTTTGACCTGATCAAAGACACTACTAGCATAAGGAATCATGTAGCTCACATTTTTTTTAATGGAAACATTGTTATACAGTGCCTTTAAGTTCACCATTTTTGTGTGATTCTTCTTGGAAGTTTCCCTTTTCGTTATTTCCCATTTTTAAATATTTATGTAGAATTCATGCAATGTTCCTCTACCTAATATTGTAGCAAACTTGCTGAGGGGTAAAAAACAATGGCTCAGCTCATGCAAATCGTGTGACCTGGGGTTTTTCTGTTTTTATCCTTCTTTCTATTCTTAGATACCATAATTTGATTCCATGATCAAGTTATCAATCATTGTCAAACTTAATTGGTTAAAAGAGTTAGAGTGATGACCACAATGCAAACTGTTGTTTCAAGTTAAAAATACAAAGTGCTTTTGCAGACCATAAATAAACATCAAGCACATTTTATCCATTTCTAAGTTTCAAATCAGTAACCAGTACCATAGTCAGTGGGTTTAACTTGGAAATTTGTGAATTATACAATTACGAGTTTCTCTTCCATAAAACATGTTGTAATTCATCCTGTAATCATGCCTCATGCTTTATAGCTACTTGTCAGACTGACCAGTAGGAGTTGATATACAGCCAGGAAACTTGATTAATTACGGTATAATGAAATGGTCTAGACATAATCACGGTTCGTTAATATCTCAGTGTGATTCTGTTTAACCCATTCCTTGCTGGGACTAGAAGCCTATGAAGATCGAGATGAGTAGTTGTTAATACTTAGTAAAAGATAGTTGTTAAGTATTCATTTAAGGTGTATCATAAAAGAATTTACTCTGTTTTGCAATTTGAAGAGCCTAAAATGTATGAAAACAAAAGGTCCTAAAAAGTGTGATGGTACTACTATAATATGAAGTTTCAAGGATCAAAATTTTGATGGGTGCTCTGCTCCCCCTCCCCCTCCCCCTCCCCTACCCCCCCCCCTCTTCCCCCTAAAACAATAGCCATGATTTGTTGTTGGTCCTTCAGCGCCCCAGCTCCCAGGGAATTTTTCTGCATTGTCAGTAAAAAAAAAGAGATCTCTGGCTGCAGGTGGTTCAGATATAGTCATCAATATTATGGCTGTTTTGTAAGATTTGGGACAAAAATCCTGGTTTATGTGTTATTTCCTGCCAGGTAGGGGAAGGATGGGGCATTTTGGTTTGCCACAGGTTAGCAAGTGGCTGTGAAGAAAGGGTCTGTTCTTTCCCATAATGCCCCCTCCATAATTCTTTTATTCCCAATGTGAGTTTACTGTAATACATTATTCACTGACTTAAGATTTGATAGTAATTCTACCTTAAAATTCCTTAGGGGAAAATCAATTGTACCATCTTGATATTATTTTGTTGCAATTTCTGCATGGTGCGCCAATGTGAAAGAATAAAATTCTTGTGGATTATGTCCGAGTTGAACATGTATGTGTATATTAAGTTTCAGTGATCTTGCCCCAAGATATTATGTCGGTTGTCCAGCAGAAGGGCCCTAGCAAATGTCCCTGGCAGAAGGGCCCTAGCAAATGTTCCCGGCAGAAGGGCCTTAACATTTGATTGCCTGTAACTTTAAAACCATTGTCTCTTTTCACATGAAATCAAAGTAGTGTGATATTCTTAGATCCTTCTGTCGGTCTGTTAAGTGCAAATATCAAATAAGGCAATATTTCTCAAATTAGCAAAAATTAACTGTTAAGGCCTGTCTGCCGAGAACATATGCTAGGGCCCTTCTGCAGGACAACCAACAATTAGGTGGAGAAAATAATTCGCCAATTTCCAACCACAGGAAATTGATTATTATTGGGACTGTTGATAGCTTGTGAAAAAATGTTGCTAACTTTAATCCAGTGTCTGACATCTCAAAATATTGAGAGTGGGGTTCAAGAAGGGATTGGGTTCTACTTAGAAACTTTAGCAGGTACTTTTGTGGATATTTTATGGGAACTTAACAGAAATAAAAACAAGTCGTGGTGTCTGTCTGAAGTCGCTGATACAGATAAAATGCCTGGATGATAGCCAAATGCTAAATGTGTGAGTACTGAACGGATGCGAAGATAATTTGTCTCCTAATGTTTTGATTTGTGCCGACTCTTGGCTGATCCACGGTTGACCCCAGTGCACAGAAATAGATTGATCAAAATATTTTGAGTGTGTTTCAGACGTGACTTCATGGACATAATGTAGTGAAAAGAGAATGCCTAATCCACAATTGTTGTGCAATCATATTCTAGTCATTTAAATTTCTCTAAGTTTTTCTTCCAAGGAGTATGTTTCCTGTGTAGTGTAGATGTAATTTGTTTATGATTGGGGTTAATGCACATACATTGTGTTATTGTCCTGTTTAATGTTAACACATCACATATGACTGGTGAAAAACAGCATGATATTTCATTTATTCAGTAATTTAAAACTTTAACAGAGTGAAAGTATGATCAATAGATACATGTAATTAATCATATGTTATCTCTCTCTTTCTTCCTTTTTACATTCGTCAGCCTTTATATTTCTATATTTGGCTCTCTATGAATCTATCTTTATTACTATTAATATATGTGTCCGTCTATATGTCAATATTTCTCTACATGTCAAGTAGTCCTCATCTATCCATCCATCATCTACTGATCTACAGGGTCATTGTCTTAAAATGGGCATCTGTGGTCCAATGATGAACTATTCAAAAGAGATAGTAGTCTATACGAGATTTGAAGAGGTCTTTTATACAATTCTTTAGAACTGATATCACTCATTTCAACTGATACATTGAGTTTGAGTTTCATGTGGATGGTTGGAGGGGAAGGGGCAACCAAAGAAGACATGGAAGAGACAAGTTGTGGAGGGTAGTAGGAGGGTTGGTTTGAAGGAGGATGATGCACAGAATAAGGTGAAGTTGAAAGTGGTTTGCAGGCACAGACTTATTTTGGCACTAAAATTCCACTGCGCCTTGAGCCAAGACTAATCCTTTTGGTCAGGGCTTTTTGTCCATAGCAGCTATAACACAGGACCTATGGAAGTACTAGTCTACAGCACATATTGTTCAGACCCTGATTTGCGTAGCACGACGGACAGACGGTTTGTGACTGCAAACAAAGTGAAGAGAGGGGGTAAGAGCAAATTCTGTGAGTGCAAGGTAAATCTAGCCACCCCGATAATCGGGGACTTAACCGGATTTAAAATCACAATTTATACTACTATTACTACTACTACTACTACAACTACTACTACTACTACTACATCATAGGGGGGTAAACGTGATAATAGCTGTTTCACATCTCTGTGGTTTGTTTCTTTCTTTAACACCAGACATTCCACTTCTGCCTGCAATCGGAACCATGGCCAAGGGCAATGCCCCCAACTTCGTGGTCAACTGGCTGAACAACAAGGAGCTGCAGTTTACGCTGGCAGCAGAGACCCTTCTGCAGACTGGCAGGGAGTCTAGGAGCGCGGACTTCTTGATTGGACAAGGACTGGAGGAGGAGGATGACAACGCAGCAACATCGGATCACGGAGGCCAGTCTGATGATGGTACAAATATGACTCCTTATTTAAAATGATGCACCATGCGCTACCCTGGGGTACCGTTGTACCCCGGTTTACAGCGTTGTGCAGTGCCCTCTTGTGTCCAAAAATGTATTTTCTTCAATTATGATGACTGAAATGCCCCCAACTTCGTGGTCAACTGGCTGAACAACAAGGAGCTGCAGTTTACGCTGGCAGCAGAGACCCTTCTGCAGACTGGCAAGGAGTCTAGGAGCGCAGACTTCTTGATTCCTTATTTAAAATGATGCACCACGCGCTACCCCGGGGTACCGTTGTACCCCGGTTTACAGCATTGTGCAGTGCCCTCTTGTGTCCAAAAATGTATTTTCTTCAATTATGATCACTGAAATCAGTGGTTATGACGCATAACCTGCGCAAGTGCACAACAAAAAGGCATAAACTTACGTAAAATGGGTAAAAATGAAGCTAAATTTGTTGTTTTCACACTTATTACATAACTTTTACATAATTTTGTAACCCAGGGTACAGTGCTGAAAAGAAAAATAAATAATTCAACAAAATGGCGGATTTCTAGTTGGTACTCCGGGGTACCATTTATGTTATCAAATATGTCTTTGTTATAGTTTTAATTGGTGATTTGTCTATTCATTAAGGTAGGGTCAAACTGTTGAAATTGACAAAAGAAGGTCATACGAATATGAAATCTTTGATTTCACGCGAAGCTGTCCCCGAACTTGATTTACACAGCCAATCAACAGCTGAAGCAAGTACAATACCTACAGAAGGCCACACGAAGGCTTAAGATGTTCTCACAAATGGCGTGATGTTTATACGATCACAACCAAATTTGAAAATTTCCCTAATCGCGTGTCCATCTCTGCTCAATTTCGTGACAGTGTGATGCCTCCATTAAGGGAACCAACACTCTGAGACAAAAGCAAAACAAAAAGAAAAAAAAAATGACAAGATGAGAACATACATTTCTATTGGGACAACTGGTTTAAACAAAATGCCAGTGAATTATGTTAAACCAGCGTATCATTAAAGCATGCACCCACAACCATCCTGAGAATTTATTTTCATTTATTTTCATATTATTTTATTTTATTTTTCTGTCATAGACTCATATACCTGTTTCACAGTGACACTTGTCTACAGCGGCCACCCACAGGAATGAAAAATGTAGCCATTATAGACAGGAGGTTACTATGGACAGGTTTTTAAATACATAACTTGTCTCCATAGGAGTCACGTCAGTAGCCACTATAGGTAGGTTGGTTGCTATAGAAAGGTGGCTGCTAAGACAAGTTTGACTGAACGTCAAAGTTGAAGGGCATAACTGGCTGGCAGCAGACAACACCTGTTCTTTGGAACACTCTTACTTTTAAAACCAGGACAAAACAAGGGGAAAAGAGGATGCATGTCCTTTCAAAGGGACCGAAAAGTTGCATATCGTGATGTTTTCGAGCTGGCCCGGCTCGGATAATATTCGGGAATGCCCGTATACTTTCGGAAAACAAGCGCACACGAATTGTGTACATTTCCCTATGCAGCACGCATTCAACTGAAGAAAGGCGAACTGCACACGGCCCTACCTTCAACAGCAATTCTGTTCGTAGCTCCATGCGTGGCCTTGCAATAGGGGCAAGCAAATGGTGTTGAACGTACATGGATTACCAGCGGTGCATCCCTGTAAAGGACTGACCTTGTAATTTCCTTTATTATCCCAACTTAGTCACTTGAGTTTTGATGTTATCTTCTGTATCAAAGTAATGGTGGGTGTTATCTTTGTGACTGTTTGAGTGGGATGGCAATGTCAGATGATGTGTTAACAGGTGTTGATGTTATCCTTGTGAGGCTGATGTTAAAAGAGGCCTCATGGGGGAATCCCCTCCCCCTCCTAAATCTATCCTTAGAAAAGAATATAGCTCATGTGAAATGTTTGATGACTTTGG
>JZLH01S0038167.1:68505-83793 GCA_001188425.1 Eucidaris tribuloides
CTCAATATATATGTATTCTTCAGTAGAAAAGGAAAGCACATTTGTTATTAATATTAATATTGTATTTTAAGTTTAATTGTTACTTTAGTAATTGTCATATTCCTAGTTTAACGTAATTGTAGCTAATCCTGAATTATGATTTGTGTTTGAGAACTTTTTAATAATTTAAGTCTAAGTAGTATTTTAATTTTTCAGTAGAAAAGGAAAGCACATTTGTTATTAATATTAATATAGTATTTTAAGTTTAATTGTTGCTTTAGTAATTGTCATATCACTAGTTTAATTTAATTGTAGTTAATCCAGAATTATGATTTGTGTTTGAGAATTATTTAATATTTTAAGTCTTAGCAGATTATTTGTATTTACGCTGTCTTGTAAAGCGCATTGATACATCCTAGTGATGTGAAATGCGCTATACAAAAGCTACGTATTATTATTATTATTATTATTATTATGTTATCTTTAGGATAAAACTGATATTATCTCTGTGGCTGTGTGAATCAGACAAAATATCAGATGATGTGTCAACAGATGCTGATGCCATCCTTTTGAAGCTGATATCAAAAGAGGCTTCTGGGGAGGGGGGGGTGAATTGCTCCCCACCCTTTTCTTGCAAAGAATGTAGATCATGTCTCATGCTTTATGACCCGTCACCCTATTCAGGTTTGATATTTTCTGTGAGGTGAAAGTGGTGGATATCATCTCTGTGACTGTGTAAGTAAGATGCTGATACTGGATGATGTATCAACAAGTGTTGATGCCACTGCAGCAATGCTGATGAATATAGCTAGGTCTAAAGTGAATGGGATCCCCTATTCTCTACTCCCCCTCCCCCCCCCACCTCCTGCAACCTCTCTGTGTAAAGATTGTAGTTCATCTCACACATGTGTGATTACTTGTCACCGTCTTCAGGTTTGATTTAATCTGTTGGACGTTATCTCTGTGGTTTTATGAGTGGACTGGTTGTGGAAATTCATGTGTCATTGACAACATGTGTTGATGACATCCCAGTAAGGCTGATGTATAGCAAGGCCTTAAGTGAAAGGCACCCCCCCCCAAAAAAAAGACAAGAAAAACCACACAAAAAACACAATGCAACCTTTCTTTACAAGAAATGTAGCTCATGTCATATATTTGACATGTCACCCTGTTTTAGGTTTGATAATATCTGTTGGATAGAAAAGGTAATGAATGTTATCTGTGGGAATATGTAAGTTAGACAATAATACCCGATGATGTATGGACAAGTTTGCCATTTCTGCACAGTTGATGTGTTGCGAAGCCTGAGAAGGGGAATCCCTCTTGCAGAATGTAGCTCTTAATTATGTATATGAAGTGTGTAAGTTTTACATGTAGTTCTTCATATATGCAGGAAGTGGGAATAAAATAAATCTTCTGAAGTCATGCTCAATTTAGGCAATGTGACGGCACAATAAAATCGAATGGGTCTTACTTCAGATTTTCAGGCTTTTGGCCAGCAGACATTTCAAGCGAAGGGGATGGCCTGTCTACATTTAGTTAACTGCCGCAGTATGGTAAAAACGTGAAGTAATCCTGAACCATACTCAGCATGCATAGTAAAACTGTTTTACCATAAAAATGGTTTGGTATGTGTAAGAATTCACAGTACACTATTATGTGAAGTTTTATGTCCGAAATTGAAATTGGCAAGACTGAGTTTGCCAAAGTACAGGGTTACCGCCCAAACACTATAAGAGATGGTGAACATTCTTTGGATATGTTAAATAATCCTTAAATTCTGTCTTTGACATGTTAAATCGTAAATGAAGCTGTAGTAGATCTGCGCAGTAGTATCGGAGATCCCAAATTGGGCTAACCATATGTAACGGAATGACTTAGTCTATTCTGAATACTAATCTCAAAAAAATCGTTTGTCTGTTTATCTCTTCAATGACAAGTTCCAACTCCGTGTAGCATATACATGTAGAATTACGCTATACACACAGGTAGAGACTACTTGTATTACACACGGAGTAGTTCTACATGAATGGATCAGCAATGAATCATCGCAGATCAATTCTGGCAAAGGGCCGTAGCCATATGTTACCCGAAAGAGAGCGTAACAGCAAGAATTTTCTATAGATTTGGAGAAATAAGTTGCCCTTTGTATTGATTTGGGGCGCTATACCAGACCTGAGACACAAGATAACCAATGATTGCACTACTTCTGATTTCATGTAGAAAAAAACGCCAATGATTATCGAGTGAGCAGGCAATTAAAGGGTTAGCGGCCCTTTCTGCTGGGAACATGGTGACGAGGGCCGCTTCTGCGGCATGACCAACATGTATCTCTAACCCTTTAAGGACTACTTAGTTGGAAGTTTGTGTTAACGTATATTCGAATTGCTTGAAAGAAATGGCAACACCTCTGCCGGATAAAACGTGGTCAGAATAGGAATCAGGACACTAGAAAAGCATTGCTGTTAACCATTCAAGTAAAAACAAGAATAAATACAAATGAAATCAAGAATTTTCTGAGTACAGGTGAATGATGTGCTGGAGCAGCTGACTGGAACTTATGGAAACACTGGATTATGTAGACCATCTTTGCTGTTGTTATTTTATTATTATCTGTAATTTATTTCATTTATAGTAACGATATTTTAAACAGGATGCGTGTTAGATTAATACATGTTTTGCCACTAACGTGGTTTTTTTTTTTTCCTTGCTCACAGGACTCAAAAATCATATGTACAGCTAGTTTAAAATAGTTAAGAAGAACAATCCAGACCTAGCTGCAACAAATTAATCCGACAGAGTTTAAGAAATTAGACTTTTAAGTGTTATGTCCTTGTATAGTTCTAAAATTGAAATTCAAAATATTGGTTTATTGTAAGAAACGGGCCTGATGGCAAAACATAGATCAGATGGGTACAAAAGAGAAATTAGCTGCCTCAAAAGACCTATTAAAAGAGCACACTACAGAAAGATACGAAACCGGCTTGCAAACTGCACAGCGAATTTGCCGCTCCACAGCAGTGATAAAATCCCGATGCAGCGAGAACCAAACAATCACACTAACCCAAACAGTCGGCTTCCCACCTCTCCCCATCCCTTCCAGTAGTGTTTTGTCTTGGCTCGGGTTGTACTGAGGTTCATTTGTTGTAACCCTCAGCTATCACAGTAAGCACAACCACCGGGGTCTCACGCGAACTCTGAACTGGCACAGGACCATATCACCTGAAGCATAGCGTACGACAGATACATGCTCTACCGACAGACCATAGACAACATACAAGGGGTATACACATTCAGCAGCATATGAGGCGAAAAGGATGACGGATATCGCCAGACTATCGCTCAAGTCAGAGTCAACAGAACTAACCAGAAAAGCGCACGTGCAAAGCGCTAGAACATGTGAGAACGTGTTGCAGGAAGCGGGGACTTCCTACCCATTGGGAAAAATAGAAAGACTAAAGTGGTGGTAGAAAGCGCAAAGAACAGAAGAGAAGAGACAGCAAAATAGAGGTTCTAGGTCGTAAAATGTGAGAAAGTGCTTTCCAGCGAAATGGTTACAGGTGCGAAATATTATCAATGGCGCGATATTACGGTGAAGAAGAAGATGTTTGTAAATTCGTTTAAAACTTCGATCCGCGATGTGTGTGTATTCTAGTAGTTAGAGGTGCAAAGCGTTTCCACCGTTCACCGGGCTACCTGTAAAACGAAAACTCCTTTTAAAACCTTCGATGTGGGCTTGGGTACAACCACGTTTAGTGAATCAGCAGAACGTGTGTTATGGTCGTGTCTATCGCAAACTATTTCTATTTCATTTACCATGTGAGTTGGCGCCAATCCGTGAATACATTTAAACATTAAGGTGGCAATGAAGTAGTCATGTCTTTCTTCAAAAGATTTCCATCGTAACTCTTTAACTATGTTAATTCCCCTATGGTTAATAAAGTCAAAATTCCCCGTAATCACCCGTGCAGCTCTCTTTTGTAAACGAAACAATGTATTCAATGGATTTGCGCGAACACTGACCCCAAACAGAACAAGCGTAATCAATGCATGGTTGTACCAACGACAAATACAACATGTTAAGTATATCTTTGTTCATAAAATTGGCCATTTTACGTAGAGAAAAAATTTAGTAACATACAAATAGTTATATTCAGATTGTGTGTATTATATTGAAATTCTAATTGTATGATGATTGACATATTCGATTTTCATAGATGTTTAATTATAGAATCTTAATAACTGTAACTCAACATTTATATGTATATGTTCATTTTAATCATAGAATCTTAACTGTAACTCAACATTTGATACATGGATGATTAAGTTTTGTTTAATTATTGTACTAACATGAATGTATCTGTTTTCTATTTTACACAGATACAAGTAGACTAGGAGACCCCAGTAGCCCTCAGTACCAGAGCCCTGTCCACCCACCTCGTCCAGAGAGTTTAGGTACCTTCTCGCCACCACCCAACACTCTGCCAAATACCCTCAAAACCGACAGCCAATCCCAAAGAACGGTACAGAAGAAGTTCGAGAACTTGATCAAAGAGTGGCACTGTAGCCCCGACATGTTGTACAGCATCCACCCCATCGACGGTTCCTTCCTGCTCTGGTTGGTGGACTGGATGGACGAACACATCCCCGGCGTCCACCGCCAACCGCAGGTCAGCTTCTCGTGTCGCATTCCTCACGCATTCCCCACGTTTGACGCCACCACGCTGTGCAGCAAGCTCGTCCTGTACCGCAGCAATCTGACCATGGACCCCAGAGCGAGCAAGCAATTGCTGGATCCCAAGTCACCCATAGAGCAACCGGGCATGACGCCGAGTTACAGCTTCGCTCGGTACCTGAGCCAGGTGCCGTCCGGAGTGGACATATTTGCGTTTACGCCGCGGGTGTCGATGTTGTCGAAACACTCCAACGGGTCGTTGAACCAGTGGGAGATCAGTTTCCAGGAGGGTTCCAAGTTCCAGACGGTGCTGAACCTGAATCACGTCGGCCGGTGCTGCGGGCACCGCTTCAGCCTGAACCAGCTCGCTTGCCACCCCATCTTGCCTCTCCTCCTCACCACGTCCCACCACAACATTCCCAAGGTGGACGTGGATTTTGACGTGGCCACGAGCCGCAGCAGAAGGACTTCCATGATATCGCGCCGCGCGTCCATCGTGAAACGCGCCAGCATGGCGATGGACGGTGGGACCCAGCTATCCCCCAGTGCAATAAACCTGTTTGGCAAGAACCTCCTTTCGGAGACCGAACATCTTCGACTCATGACGCTGTACAACTCCACCGTGGAAGGATCAACTCAGGATTTCACGGAGAAAGATGAAATCGTTCTTCCAGATGAACTTATGGAGCAGGTGAACGCAGAGTTAAATTGGCCAGACATGAGCGCACCGACTGGCCTGTGCAGTGAACTCATTCTTTGGAGGGTATTTAATGTAGGTCCACTCGGTAAAGGAGGTGGAGTGATGGAACTCGCCAGAATCAATTCACCGTTTGTGTCTGCGTTTTCGCACATAGCCTGGATGCCTAGTCTTCTTCCCAGCTCCTGCCTGGGTCCAATCTCCAACTCTCCTAGTGCATGTTTCATAGCATCCGACGGCTACAGTTTGAGGTTGTTTCAGGCAGTCATCGACGCAAGGTCATTGTTGAATGAGATCACACCCAGCAGTAATCAACTAGGGAAAGCGTGAGTTCTGAGTGTTTTGTGTGTGTGCGCATGCACACACATATTTGTGTTTGTCTTGTGTTGGTGAGTTGGTGAGACTATTAAGCTATTTAATACCATGATGATAATGCCAGATTGCCAGTCACTGTATTTGTGTATGTATATATATATGGTATGTGTGTTCATGTGTCTATCTGTTTGTTGTTGTGTGTATATGTCTCTGTCTCTTGTCTGTGTGTGTGTATGTGTATGTGTATGTGTATGTGTCTGTCTGTCTGCCTGTCTGTGTTGTTAAAATGACCATTTATTTCTAAATATTTCTGGATGCCATGCTTCTATCTCATTCGTTTCTGTCAGAATACTGAGCACATCATGGAAGTGCTTCACACTGTCTTCCTCATACAACGTGGTTCATTGTATTCACTATGTTGCATGACCTACTGTTCTCATATAGAATATGACAGCCCATTTAGTTTTTAAAGCAGCCTCAATTCAGTAGTAATTTTGTTTTATTTTCTATATACAACAAATAAGCACTTAACATCATAATGTGCACCTCTTAAACCAAGAACAGCTCACCTATTAACCACAAAAAGCTGAAAAAGCAAACAGAATATGTCATAAAACTATCCTCCACATTGATACAAGTCCAGACTCTATGAACTTCTGTTAGTGTTACCAGTAAGGCGTACATAGAATTTCAATTTCACACTAAAATGGTCTATTGCTGGATATTTGAGTGTAAACATAAAAAAGTTGATGCCCATTTTTAACAATTATTAATGGCCAGTGGATAATCTATTTCTCATCTCACCAACAGGGCTACCTGAGTAGTAGTTCGCCCGTCACTGCCTTCCTGCTTCAGAACACGGCAGATGACGATGGGGTCAAAGGTCATAAGTGTCCGCAGGTGATCAGTCTCCAGTCCACATCAAGGCCAGGCTGCATCATTGAGCTTGATCTGCTCAGTGAAGCAAAGCAGGTAATGATTTAATTTGTGCAGTGTACTGTGAAATAATCCATGATTGATTTTTGTCACTTCAAAAGTTAAATTATGGTTGTTGTTTTCAATCATAAAGTGATTTTAAAAAATAAGTCAATTGAAAGTTACTGCTGTGCTCTTACATTGGTGACATGAACAGTAACTTCTCTCAGTTAGGTCCAACAAATAAGAGAATTTGTGCCATTTATTTTGGAAAAGTAATTATGACACCCAATAGTTATTTTTTTTTCACTTTTGGTCAGTAGGTTCATTTAACTCTTACCCTGTGAACTTCGCACCCGTGCACTTTTGCCACCGTGCGAACTTCGCATTTCACACTCAATTGTTCACGACCCAGTGCACAAAGAATTAAGTTAAATTACATCACAAATTACATCTCTCATGTAGAACTGTACATGTATCTTATTCTAATGCAAAAAGTGGATAGCTAAGTTTGTTTTGTAGTTTTAGACTTCATTGATTGATAATTAATTTTAAAAAAACACTCACAGAAATCAGGTCAAGTCAAAATCGAGACAATAATGTCCACAACACAAACCAGTATGAATGATTGTATATTAATGGTAACATCCACCATTTTTTTAGTGAAATAAGTTATGGACACCTAATACCACAGCCAGTTGTGTACTGTAATGAAAAAAGTCAACTACACCATACCCATGCATTGCCTTTTCACATTCTTTACTTTAGACAGCTATTTGTGAATGAAAAGCTTATGAGTGCCTGGCAAACAACTTGACAGCAAATACTCCCCTGGAAGTGTAGGGTTTGTAGATTTGTGCATTTGTGCAGGCTTGACATGGGTCCAATGATCAGGGTCTAATGTGTGAAGTCATGTGAGAGAGCATTTATGCCATGATGCAAAACTTCAAACCATCATCTTTACATTATTTCTACCTTTTAATCACTCTTCTAACCCTTACCCTGACCCTAGAACTGGCAAAATGTCCAGCTGATGCACGTCTACCAGCAGCAGTTCATCTCCAGCCCCGACGGGGTTACGAGGTCGTCGTCGTCGGGTCAGAGGTTAGGCAGCAAGCACTCATCGCCGCTGCACACCAACCTGTTTGAGGAACGGTTCTTCCTGGTGGTGGTGGAGAGGAAGTTGACGGGCCAGTCGGTGGTCCACATGTGGTACATCCGACTGGAGAGAGAGGTCTCCAAGGGAAAAGGTAGGTTTGGAAATATGATGGGATTATCTGATGGATATTTAGCTATTACTCAATACTGCCAACTAATATGTTTTAACGATATTTATGCTGCGTTTACACTATGTTCCTGGCGTCCACAGCAACCACGTTTCAGGCCACCTTGGACAAAACAGGATGGATGTGAGACAACGTGGAAAGACGGGCTGGGCAAACGTGACAGTCTGTGATTGCCGTGGATGCCGGGCCAGATTTTTTAACCGTCAAAAAATTTGCCACGGTAGTCATGGTGTGGATGAGAAACCTAGTAGGCCGTAGGAAAACGAGGAGAACGCAATAAAACTCGACAGTACGTTATAGGCCGTAACAACACTTGGAGGTGATCCGGAACGGGTCTTTCCACGTGGTCTAACTGTGTGGTTGCATGGTGGCCTGCAGCCCACAAAAAATTCATTTACTTTCTTGTGTTGTAAATTGGGAAATATAATTTTGAATTCTGAATTACATTGCTTAGTTTGTATAGAAGAGCACAAGGTATGTTGAGTAGGGTGTATAAACAAAGTCTCTTAAAAATACCTTTTGGTATAATTGCAATAAATCTATAACGTTTAGTGTTGAAGATAAGTTCTTGCAATACTATTAGAAAGGATGCATATTCACTGAAATTTGATATGTAACAAAGCCCTTATGTCCAAATTGTTATCTTGGGACTGTTTCTAAAATACTGTCTTTTATTTTCCCTTGATTTTTCCAGTGCAATGTGATGGTGATGGGTCAGATGTGGAATCTGAATGCGATGATGATGTCCCAGATGATTCCTTCAGTGATTTCTCCGAGGATAGTGGACCTGCTCCTTACGACCCTAGCAAAAGTGCCGAACAGGTGTCAAGCAAAATCAAAACCTTCTCGCGGAAAGTCTGCAGTCAGAAGCTGAATCTTCCTCCTGGAGTTGAAGTGGTCAATGCAACACCTGCAGCCGGTCATCTCAGCTCATCTAGTATCTATCCCGCTTGTGTGGCACCTTATCTTTTCACGACAGCTTGTTCGGATGGGAAGCTGCGCTTCTGGACGTGCAACATGTCAACAAATGATGGATCGCAGAACAGCTTTGATGAGGACAACACCCTGCGTGACTTTGATCCGTCAAAGGAGGACGAGTTTACCCAGGCAGAGTACAAGTGGGAGGAGTGGAAGCTGCTTGTGCAGGTTGATACAAGTAGCGCCCTCAGTGTTGGAGGACTGCCAGTTGCCTTGAGCTGTGCGTACGATGGCCGCATCGCGTGCATCTACAGGACAAATGTGCCAAAGAGTGTTCAGGATTCCAAGCCCATTCCCCTGAAGCTCGGAATCTATGAATGTGAGTCCACTGGAGGATCTGAGTGGATGATTGAGGAGGTGATAGACTTGGGACTCCTTGATCTGTGTGCTCCGGTGAGACAGAATGGAGAAGTGGCTTTAGAGTCGGAAGGCATCAACTACAAGACCATGAAGCGGAGCTCCAAAGTGGATGACTTTCTTCACATTCCAGGATCACCCGGTTCCAGCGCAGGCAGCCCGCAGTCACAGTCACCTGAAAACATACCTGCTACGGCAGCTTCACAGCCCAAACGCAATGTCCTACGAATGAGACAAGCACAGTGTGACGATTCCGCTCTACCGGTGCAGCTGTCGTGGTTATCTAAAGAGGATGGTTCTCACATTCTGACCGTTGGTATGGGGTCAAAAGTAATAGTCTTTTCACCAGTGACTGCAGAACTTGTCAATTCTAGTAGCTCAAATGCAATACCCGAGGACATGATTGTGGCCCAGACAGGTCTGCAGAGAGGTGCCACTATCGGGGAAACAGCAAGACCAAGGTGGCTGCCTCTAAGAACTGTGTATTTGAGCTCTGTGGATGGAATAGCCCCACATTCCAAAATGTTGTCATGGGTAAGGGCTGGAATCATGGTGGTAGGACTACAAAACGAGATGCATGTATACTCGCAGTGGAGGGAGGAGAACTGGAGATCACGTCGACACAAGTACAGGAAGCCCATCCCCAGTGTTGCGGACACCGTCATCTCTCAGAAGAGTGCCAACTCTCGTCTATCAGTCAACCTCCAGACGGTGCCCATGTCGCGGAGTGACAGGGAGAGGTCCTACAATGACATGACCCAGCTCCTGAAGGATGCGGCGTCCAACCAGTCTGCTCAGCAGCAGCAGGCAGAGACTGAGGACATGACCTTGGATAACGGTCTATTTGAAATCTCTTACACGGCCTGCGCCGTTCTTCCCCAGTATCACCCAAAGCAGTTGATGGGTCTGATGAGCAGTGGCAAGATACGTCGTGTCAAGGCCATCCTCGTCCATCTCGTCAACTGCATCGCAGGCGAAGAATCCGTCCGTCGATCCCTCATGGCTGGAGCATCGGCAGATCCCGATAGGGTGGAGGACGAGGACGAAGCCCAGTTTCGTCGCAGTCTGCTGGCCACCAGCCCTGTCGAGGCTTCTGTGCTAGAGGACAATGCTCCAAAACTTGACTACATCGAGCTCGCCTCTGTACCACCTCTACCTCTCTACCGACTCATCGCGGCAGACACACAAGTAACAACCACCACCGCCCCCATCATCACCCGTGGCACCCGTGCCAGCACCATCCTGGGTCCAACGGATGAGTTAGACACGACCGACGCACAGGATTACTCGCAGTTGTTTTCGACCAGCGTGGACGGGTTCCCTTCCTCCATGGACTCCTCCAACGACCTGCGGTCACCACAAGATGGCGCGACGTCGCTAGCGAGCAGACTGAAAGATCCGACGTACTTCACCGTAGGTCAGGCCCAGCTTCTCACCAACTACCTGACTCACATGCACCTGCCTGCGTCTCTCATCCCTTGATCAGATGCACCTGTTGGCATTGGCTGATACCATCGCATCCACCAAGACGGAAATATCATCTCACAGTGGTGGCAGTGCAGGTCAGTTTCAAGTATAATTGAAAACTAATTTATCAAATCATATATTATCTTATTTGTGAATTACTTGTAAAGGAAATGCTTGATGCTTTCTTTGTACACATTTGTAAGCAGGAGAAATTCATACATTTCATATTCTGTTTATTCTTGGATAATATCAATAGTGTACAGAAGGGGGTGGGGGCCCTAGGAGCACTGGACCCCAAATATGATTTACATAGTAAAATGGTTATTGTGATTGTTACAATTTCATGAAACCATGCAAGTAACTAAATATATCAAAATTTTACCCAAACCACTCACTATGCTCATCCACAAAGTCACTTTAGACTCACATATTTGAACAAAACAATCAAAAAAGCAAAACATTTTTTTAAAGGGGAAGAATATCTGTTCCCTCTATAAAAAAAATGTGTCATTATGCAAATTTTATGTTTTCATTGTCATCTCTCCTCTCAAAATGTTTTGCTCATTATGCCACTAACATATTATTTCTCAACTCTGATCACAAAGCACTCACCTTAACAATCTCATCTGTGAAAAAAAATATATATGTAACCTCTTCCAGACACACAAATGCACATAGAAACAAAAACATACCAAACTTACATGCAGAAACATTCATTACTGACCTTCATCAGAAGCTGAATTGCGTGATCCATCATTTTTCCCCCTTGCAGGCACTGTGATTGGAAGGGAAGGAGCTGGCTATGCCAATGTTGACAGCTCAGATCCCTCACATGCAGGTTGGTAATCTCTTCCATGTCTGCTTGCTGTTTGTTGCGTACATTCCTCAAGATTAAAGAGGCATTTAACTCTTAACGTGCCAGAGGATTGAAACCTCTATGAACTTTATGTGTATTACATGGTGCAGATCTGCGACTTCGGCATGTTAAGAGTTAACCCCTTGTGTGCTTTATTTATATGTCCTCACTCCCAGTGGAGTACTTCATGCATTAGTTCTTGCAATCATACAATGATCTCAATGAGCAGGTCTATTGTTCTATGTGTAAGGGCTCCATACACAGGTTATTAGGAATTAGCATGCTATTCTTGTCGTAATTTTGTTTTCTATCATCAATTCCAGTGTTTTCTGTTTGATGTTAGGAGATTTGAAACAAGTTTCTTTGCTTAATGAATGTCAGTACACTAAAATGGTTTGGCACTGTTGGGATTAGGTTACATGGTATGCCAGTGACATAAAGATTACCATGACTGACGTCATGCATACTTCCAGTAACTAATTATAAAGCAACAAATCAAAAGTGCATTATTTGCCAACTTTACAGTTGTTTGATCATTACGCATGTAAAAATAGAAAAGGAGAATCCTGTCGTTTGGATAATGCAATTGGCGTACCTGATAGATGTAATAGGTGTTACATGTATTTATATAATCACCAAAACAAATGTGTATTTCGCAAAGGCTTTGATTGTTTCTTTTAGTACTGTCTCTGAAAGGGTAGTAAAATCTTTCACATCTTCTTGTAATTGTAGAATGATAGCAATGACATTGATTGCAAGAAAATTTGAAATTTACATTATTGCAGATGAATATTGCAGAAATGTTTACCCAAATCAATTTGTATATGTTTAAATATTCATCATTACAGGAGAGACTTTAGATGAGTGTGGTGTATCGTTTTCTGCTGGCTATGAGGTTTCACATCTGCCTGTCAAAGTCATTGCCTCTTCATCAACAAGTAAGTTAGGAATATCAAACTAGCATTATTATTACTCTTGAAGTTATGGAATGTTGACATGAAAATGAAGTTTAATGTTAATGGTGTGATTATTCTAATAATAAAGTGGAAAACCTGTAAAGACAAGTCTTTGATTCTAACATTTAAAATTGTATATTGTATGCTACTCGTTTATGTGTCCATGTACTAAATTTTATATCATTAATATTGACTATTTTACTGGAGTTTACTGGATTAAAATATGTTAAATATTGTCTATGAACAAAATATGTAAATTTTACATTCAAATAAAATCATCTGAATGCAATATTCTTCTAAAACTTCAGGGAAGCTGAACAAATTGTGTTGCTTTTGGAAGGGTATTTGTAGTTTTCTGGTCAAAATCATACAAATAAATGCATGAAAAATTGAGCCATCAGTGATCTTGCTGGTGGTAGATATCTGTAATATATTGCATCCAGTTCATGCTAATGACCTTTGACCTATCTGAAATTTGCATAGATGCAGCTGAAGCACCAGGGGCTGGACACCTGTCACTTTGCCTGGGCCTTCCACTCGGAGGCGGAGGAGGAGCTGCTGTCACTTATCCCTGGTATGCAGAAGGGACACCCCACTTGGGCGGAGCTTAGATCTATGGGCGTCGGCTGGTGGGTGAGAAACAACGCCACCCTGAAGAGATGCATAGAAAAGGTAAGTAAGCTTTCTAAATAAAATGGCTCTGTTTTAGTGGTTGAAATGTTTGTTTTGCTCTGTATGCCAATAAATACAAATACATAAGTTTGAATAAGATGGATGAAATGGATTATTACCAAGATATCTCAGCAGATAATTCTTCAGTCCGTTCAATCGAATTACAAGTGATTAAGACTTGGTTTTTTTTTCATCCTGCAACTGGATGTAAAAGTAAAGAGTCCCTTCAATTGAAGAGAATTCAGTCATAAAACAGTTAACAATTCATCATGAACTTCTAAAAAATGTTATGGAGAATATTCTTTCTTGTATTCATAGGAAAAGAGCTTTATGAGTTTTTTTTTATTACTGTAAAGGACAATAACATTATTGGAAGCACATGATAATGCTTCAAGAACCAAATGAGTTGATATGTTTACTAATGTAAACACTGTTTGGAGTGCATATCTTTGCTGGAAGGATTTATTTTGAATTGTTTTTCTTGATTAGAAACAAGCATAGACATAACAGTACTAAATTAAATTATGACCTTGATAGAAATTGACCTTATACAAAGCTGTACATCAAATTTGCCAGTCTCCATGAATACTGATGGTAATTGTTTTAAAACAGAGTCAACATTTGACCTCAAAATTTTCACAGCAAAAACCTTGAATAGTGTACTTGATTCTGGAGTAGTTTTAAACCCAATGAGAACTGGTTCCAATTGGGCTATTTTCCTGTAGTAATCTTTTATAACTCTTAAAGAGAATACACAGTACTGGTTGAGTACTTGCAGAACAACATCATTTTAATATCAGCTACTTTCAAACCTTCTGTGAACAGATGGTATTCTGAAAATGTCACTGTAGTACAGGAGAGAGTAGTTGAAAAAAAAACAACACTTCATTTTTGACAAATCTGCTACACAAATCCCCACTGCTGACAAAGTACTAACACAGAAATCAATATGTGGGACTATGTCAATTGTTGACATATACACTATAGCAATGGAATGGGCACTTCATATGGAAAACTTCACCTGTTCAAACTGCCAATCCCTCATCTTTTTATTGCATATGGAGCGAATTAGTCCCATGTTGTAATGCAAATGTGATATACCAATGAAATGTGAAATCTTGATGAAAGATTTTCCATCATCAACCAGTACTGTGTATTCTCTTTAACTCTTAATGTGCCAAAGTCGCAGATCTGCACCAAATAATACTCATAAAGTCCATAGATGTTTCAATCCTCCGGCACGTTAAGAGTTAACGTGCCATCTGGATTTAAAACTCTATAGGCTTTATGTGTATAATTTGGTGCAAATCTGCGACTTCGGCATGTTAAGAGTTAATGTTGAACTAATCATATTTTAACCAAGCAAAACTCTCTTTGAAACATAGCATCTAGTTTAATCTCTGTCTGTGTCGCAATTATGCTGTTACAGGTTGCAAAGTCACAGTTTCAAGCTGAGAAAAACCCGCTGGATTCCTCGCTGTTCTACCTGGCCATGAAGAAAAAGACAGTACTCTGGGGATTGTTCAGGTAACCATTTAAGCCAACTGATTAAACTTTCATGCATGTATTGTACACAACTGTTACTACAACCAACTTGGCCTCTCAGATGGCAAAGCTTGTCCAATATAGCAGCAATACCATGGAAATAACATTCAAAAGAAATACATTGAATGTGAGGTGTGTTGCATTGATCGTCAACTGGGCATCCAAGATTAAATATGTACATTATATTGTATATTTGATTTCTTCGTGCTGTTTCAGGGTTCTCCTAAACATGCAAAAGTGAATATTATTAATCCTCAAATATAATTATAGTAACATCTTGCAATAAGGTTACACGTGGGAAGAGGTTAGTATGTTTCTGCTGTATGTTATTTCTGTAAAATATGTAATGAAGTACGCCCCTGGAAATTTTTATGTGTCTTGACTTTAACAACTTTCTTTTCAACATGACTGTGCACAGTACTTTGTGCACTTTCAGTAACACTTTCCTTAAAAAAAGATGTTGCTTACTTTATAAATTTGAAATTTGGTGAAACCTGTCTATAATGGTCACACAAAGGTGAACAAAAAATGTGGCATTAACAGACAGATGGAGATATAAAGAAAGTTCTTTAACCCTATATTAACTTGGA
>JZLH01S0038167.1:85548-103741 GCA_001188425.1 Eucidaris tribuloides
TCTTCTTCTTCTCCTTCTCCTCCTCCTCCTTCTTCTTCTTCTTCTTCTTCTTTTCCTTCTCCTCCTACTCCGCTCCTCCTCCTCCTTCTTCTTCTTCTTTTTCTTCTTCTCCTTCTCCTCCTCCTCCTTCTTGTTCTGCTTAGAGTGATTTTTCTATATTACTATATTTAACCCATTGGAGATGATTTGATTTTGGTATAACACACGTTTTCCACAGAGCCCTACCTGAGATATCTTGTAGTTAGTCTCCAAAGGGTTAGAAGTTAAAAGTTTAAAAGATGAGGATAAAGATAAGGAAATACATGTAGTTGTGTTTCACTGCAAAAACACTGTCTCACACAACTTCACACATTACCCCCTTATCATTGGATCTGTATTAAACCTGCACCTACACCTTCCTGGGCAGTATTCCTAGCTTTGCTGCTTGTTGATACTCGGAGGTAATGCAGTCATAGATGGTGTTGTTGCCTCCAGGATTTCTGATCTTCCAGATGGTTTTAAACTCAAAGAGAAAATAGAGTGATCTTGTCCAATTCCACATATCCACAGGCATTGGAAGATATCAACTGTGGCCATGGGGCTCGGCCATTGGTTGCCTTAACCTAAGACACCAATTAGAAGTAATTCAATTACAACCCAATCATCTTTGTGCTTGTAGAGTACACAAATATGATTAATTTGATGTGTGTGTTTTTTTAAAGAAAGTGTAAAACTTTGACCAATAGCTGATGAATATGCTATATTGTTTCTATGCAGATTCTGGGACAAGATGCCAAAGGAGGAAAAATGAAAGAGAAGCACCCTCATCCAGATCCTTTCCTCAGGAGTATCGCTTTCTGGATGCTGAAGGACTATCCCTCGGCCTTGCAGACCCTGCTTGTCGTCCCCAGCCAGGAGAACGGTCCTAAGAGCAGGGAGGTGAACGGCCACGAGGCGGATTGCGAGGGATGCAAGGAGCAGAAGGAGGAGAGGGCCAATCCGGAGGTCTTCAACTTCTACAACTACCTGAGGACACATCCCCTGCTGGTGAGACGTCTGCTAGCCGATGCTAACAAGACCAGCAAGGGGGCATCGCTGGTCATCGCTGGCTCCAGCGGCAGTGCCTTGACGCAGGCTGCCAGCCAGGACGATCGGTCGCTCAAGGATGAGATCACGCCCTCTGAAAGAAGACTGTTCTTTACCACGGCGCATGTTCACTTCTCTGCAGGGTGTCCTCTGTTGGCGCTGGATGTGCTGTCCAAGCTACCCAAAGTCAGGACTGCTTCTGATTCAGACGATGGAAAACTGGTTGAAAGCAAGAGCGACGATAAGTTGATATCAAATGATATGATTACAACCGGGACGATCGATGAGGGGTTTTCTAGTGTCAGCAATACGGATTCTTCGTCGAAGGATAGTGGGATGGGTATGGACTGGGGGATGCCTACCTCTGGTAGTTTAATGAATGGACATAAGAGTGATTCAGGGTTGGAGATGGATTGGAGCACACCGCTGGGAGGCAGATTTGAGGAGGAGTTAAAGTTGGACTGGGGTGATGATGACGAGGAGGAGGATGAGGATGACAATAAAAAGGATGTCAACTCCAAAGATACCACCATGAATGGAACTTTAGTGAATGGAATTGATGACAGTCATGATGAGAGTAAACACAGTGACCCAGCCAAAGAGGGACAGGAGGAGGAGGATGGTGGCATAGACATCATGGGGCAACAGATGAAGTTCATGTGTTGCCTCAAGATCATGATGGAGGAGTTACGGACCTTGGCCACCGGGTTCGAGGTGGACGGCGGTCAGCTGCGATACCAGCTCTACATCTGGCTGGAGCAGCAGGTGGAAACGTTACGACTCCTGTGCAACTACGGCAACCCTGTCACGATGATGGACGCGATAGAGGATGCCGACGTGGAAGACCAGGACCCAAGCGAGGCGGAGGACAAACAGACAACATTGTACGAACAGCTCCAAGCGAAGCGACTGGACCTGGAGGAGAAACGACAACGAGCGGTGAGGCGGAAGCGCTGGCTGAAAGACAACCACCACCTCCTACGCACCCTGGTCAGCTACACCATGCTGTACGGTGCCAATGGCGGTGGTCTGGCCTCGGTGGCCATGGAACTCGTCCTCCTGGTCCAGGAACTGCAACAGGAACGGATAGTCCAGCAGCTGTCCTCGCCTCTCCCCCTCCCCACCACGCTGCCCCTCATGTCGGCCAGCATCGCCAACTGCAAGACCGTGGTGACGGATCCCATCCTGTACCTCCGACTTCACATCCACAGCATCCTGAAGACCATCTTGGACTTCAGCGCCCCGCCCAGCCCCAACCATCACTCCCCCATCATCACGGTGGTTCATGCCCTCAGTGCGGCCCTGTCGGCCTGTGTGTACCAGAGTCTGTGCGACAGCGATTCGTTCAGCAAACTGAGCGCGTCCATGGGCAAGTCAAAGGTCACAGGTAAGGGGTCAAAGGGTACTGGTGATCATTAAAGTAATGGTGATTAGCAAATTATGATTTTCTAGTGATATGTGCTAACAATTTGAATAGTTTACTTGCACAGTTCCATTTTTTATTTATTCCAGCAAAGAAAATTAACCATTTGCATACGTACTATCATCAAATATGAGGGTAGTTCCCTTGTATCTTATCTCTTAATTCAAAATGCACTGCAGATGTGTTACTGAAATACCAGCAGTTAAAATCAAGAATATTTCATAAGTTTTGGGGAAGGTACTTTGCAAAACACAAACTTGCTTTATCGTGGCATTTTTTAATTTGACTTGAATACTAAATGTATTGGATGGATAGATTGATTTCTCTTCTATCTCCATGGATTGATTGATAGATCTAGATAGATAGATAGATAGATAGATAGATAGATAGATAGATAGATAGATAGATAGATAGATAGATGGAAATGTAGTTACTTGGTCACTTATGTATTGTTACACCATCATTTTACAAACAAATATTGATTTGATAACAACACCTTCCCAACATCTATGCAAAATGGCCATATATTGTAACAACGAATGTGTGTGTGTGGTACACTCCCCAAGATACACAACCCTTGGAACAGGTAAACAATTATGATTTATCATTAGACTTTGCAAAGCATGTGCAGTACTTAGAGGTTATATTCTTTTACATTAACATTTGAAAAAAGTCCTTTTGTGTCAGTATGTATTTTCTCATTTAAATGCATATCCTATTTGAAGTGTAGCATTGTTGGACAAATTGATACATTAACCCATCGGAGACAATTTGATTTCACTATAACACACATTTTCCATAGACCTCAACACGAGTTAACTCGTACTTAGTCTCCAACGAGTTAAAGTACAGTACTAGTTATAGCAATGATGAAACATCTGACATTTTGTCTTCATCCTCTACCCTACAGGTATGGATGCCTACACTCCAGGAGGTAGCAGCAGCAGCAGCGTGGCATATCGAGTCGGTCAGCTGGTCAGCACCGGCAGGAAACGAAGCAGGCATATGAGCCAAGACCAAAACAATCTCAGTATTTCCTCTCCACCAGGAAAATGGCCAGGTAAAACATGATATCATCATAATTGATTATTTAGAGTTTTGTGTTGTTTGGAGTTATGGTTTTAAATGATTGAAAACAATGAAGAGAATTTGTGAAATTGACCAGCTGAAATGGCTTCCCAGTATTCTTGTATGTTTGTGTATAAAGAGCCTTCTTTTTTCTTTTCTTTTTTTGTCAGTTTTGTAAGAATCCACTGTTGGTTCTACGGCTAGAGATAGTCTGAAATTGTACCCCCCCCCCCCCAAAAAAAAAAGTTTTGTTTCAAAAAATTACTAAGAAATGGAAATATAAAGAGAAAGCAAAATGTATCATCAAACCTGTAGTCATAGTAAAATATGCGTACAACTAGCCCTCCATAAGTGAAGTGCAGTAATGTACATATGACCCCTTTTCAGGACTTCCCTTTTGCTTTTAAACTAAACGTCAAATTTCACAAATTTACATTAATGTAAGAACAAAATCTAAAATTTGAAGTAGATGCAAACCAGACATTCTGTAACCCTATCCAATCCCATGATTCCTAAATGACACAGATATATTAATCACGCTTTCACCAAAGTGGGCTAAAACGTTAAATTAACTCTTCATATCTGAAGCATTTGTTTGCATTCCAATGGAGAAAAAGGTTGAGTACAAAAGTTATAAATATCATCAATGAAACTTTGTTTATATTGCTGTTAAGATTTCAGAAGTTACATTGAATTTTGTGAAGTTATTTATCTCAAAGTAGTAGATATCCTGAAATGTACAGGGAATGTACAAGTTTTCTCCCATTTCACAAAAGTATGATGAAATACCAAGTTTGCAGGAGAATATTCAATGTAAATGAATCAGATTTATGAAAGATTTAGTCAGGGCTGTTTCTGTACTGTATAAAAAAAAAAAAAAAACAGTTCAACTAATGTCATGGTTTTTGCTCTTCTAGCACTCATTGAAAGGGTAATATTTATGGTGCAAAGTTGTTCCAGCAACTTATTAACCCATTGAAGACGGTTTGATTTTGCTTTAACATGCATTTCCCATAGACCTTGAGATGAGAAATCTCGTGTCTAGTCTTCAACGGGTTAAAGGTAAGTGACATGATTCGGGGTGGTCGTCAATTTGGGGTGAAAACTATTCTAGAATCAAGTAAACTCTGCAAGGATTCTGCTGTAAAAATTTTATAATAAAAAGTTGACTTATTCTAAAGTTATTTCCATCAGTAATGCCCAGATCTATTGTGTAGCTCTCTATGGTAACTAATTCTATTAGGCCCCAAGAAAAAATAAGTGCCAGGAGATACACTCCAGCTGGTGTATCCATTGTATATCTTTCAACCAATTTGGTTTGAGAGGCTTTTTTATTTCTCCCAATCATGTCACTGCCCTAGTAGTGGTATAATACAAACTTCTGAATATTTATCGTAGTCAGAGGATATTTGTGTTATACTGACTAACATTTATTCGTCACTCCCTCACTAGGCGTGGCCACATACCAAGCGTTACTAGCCAGCGAACGTGATGAGGACATTCCAAGCCCCAACATCCAGCTGTGCGAGGGCCTTCTGGCTGTCTACATGAGTCTGGTGCTCCACGCCCTGTCGAACAACAACGCCGATGAGATGTTTCGTCTCGTCGCCCACGACCTGAACGAGAAGACATGGTCGTCCGTGTTTGGCGGCGGCGCCAAAGTGGTTGCCCAGAATAAGAACTTTGGTAGGCAGCAATATAGCTTCAACTTTAGAGGGAAAGTGGCAAGATCGGAAGTAGTCCTCAATTTAGGACACAATTCTCCAAGAATCAAGTACACTGTTTAAAGTTTCTGCTGTGAAAATTCTGTAGTCATACATTTCCTCTTTGTTGTACAATTATTATCAAAAAATGCTATGATGGTGAAATTTATTGACTAGCTATCTATGCGATCAGTTTCTATCAGGGTCGCAGGTTAGTTCATTACTGGTAAATTAATGCTTGTTCTTAATTAAACGAAGGCAGGACTACTCATGCATAGGCATGGATACGTGAATGAGCACATAAAGGGATAATTGGCTGATAAGTGATACACATAACATTTTGTGGAATGGGAGAGGTTAATCATTGTGTTAAGAAGGATAAGAGAGAACTCATAATCACTTGTCATATGATGTCTTCTCATTTGCTACATCATGTGATAACTAATTAAGTGTACTCTCTTGTAGCATATTGTATTTCAACAAGTTTGCTTTCCATACCTGAGTAGTTATTTAAAGCCATTGGCTAACATTTACCACAGTTAAAAAAATCTGAGCTACATGATTCCCCATGCTACCAATGTCTTTTACAAGGTCTAAAAATGAAGCCCTGAAAAAATTGTATTTCAAAATGATTATTTAGTGCTTTAAAAAAGTGAAAATCGTAAGTTGACCGGATTCACCTGCCCATTTCCTCCCATAGACTTATTGTGTGTAGATCTAGGCTATTTTCTACTCACCCCGAGTATTAATTGTTTATTCATTCATATCTTGCCATTGGCAGCATAACTTTCCAAACTTTTGTATTCTAGCGTGTTTATTTGTCCGTTTGAACACTACTATATAGCTCAGATATCAAAGTTTGACAATTTTTTAAATTGAAGCTCCACAATGTTAGCCTATCTCTTTAATACAAAATGTCATGTCTGTAAACACACAGCTTTCCATAAATTCGTCAGAAGCTATTTTATCCCATAACCTCCAAGATTCCATAATTCTCATAGAGTCAATACAGGACAAATCTGGTTCCCGTAGCCAACAGGTTAAAGCCACTGGCTAACATTTTCCACAATTAAAACAATCTGAGCTACATAATAATCCTCCATGCTCCCAGTGTCTTTGATAAGGTCTAAAAATGAAGCCCTGAAAAAAATGTATTTCAAAATGATGATTTAGTGCTTTAAAAAAGTGAAAATCTACCAGCATTCAAATTGACCGGATTCATCTGCCCATTTTCTCCCATAGACTTACTGTGTGCATATCTAGTCTATTTTATCATCCACCGAAATAGAAATTGTTTATTCATGCATACCTTGCCATTGGCAGCATAACTTTCCAAACTTATGTGTTCTAGGGTGTTTATTTGTCCATTTGAACACTACAATGTAGCTCAGATATCAAAGTTTGACAATTTTTTAAATTGAAGCTCCACAATGTTAGCCTATCACTTTAATCTAACATTTGATGTTTATAAAACCCACAGCTTTCCACAGCTCCTCCAGTGGGGATGAGACTCTGGCCAAGCAACGTGATCGCCTAGCCCTGAGGCTGATGGGCAAGGCTAGCATAGGACGGAACTCGGCAGCAGCAGCAAACGACAGGCCGGCCCTTAGGGAGGTGTTTGTGCCTCCTGAAACAAGTCTGAGGGATTACTTCTTAGTCAAGGTATGAACACTTCAGGTATTTTAGTAGCTAGTAAGTCAGTCAGTTAGTTGGTTAGTTAATTGTTCGGTTAGCTAGGTATTAGATTAGTTGGATAGTGAGCTAGTTGGTTGGGTAGTTAGCTAGTTGGTTAGTAAGTAAGTACGTTAGCTAGTTAGTTAATTAGTTATTTGATTAGTTACGTAAGTTAGTTAGTCAATTAGTTAATTAGTGTAATGAATAGTTTAGGTGTAGAGTTCGATTTTTGGGATACCTGAATTTAAGTAATCATGGCATTGCCATCACCCAGCATAACCTTATTGGAATGCCATGGGCTGGAAAGCAGTAGGTTACAGATTCAAGTACAATTGGGTCATTTTGGGGGGTCAGTAATGTAAGGCCTAAAAAAAAAAATTGTTGTATTGGAGTAACGGCTCACTGAAAAATAGGGTAGGTAGGGCTTTTTTGTTGTTTTTGTTTTTAATGGGCCACTATCAGCACCCAATGCTTTCACTTTATGAACTATAAGTCTACAATTGGCTAATTCGGAAGCCGTTATTTCTTGCAATAGTTCATCAGTGACATCATTCAAGTCAAAGTTGAGAGGGACACTGAAAATAATTTTTGGCCCAAGTGTGCCCGTTACCTATAGGCCTACTGCGTAAGATGCCATAGAGGTAAACAGCTTGATCATCGCTAGCTACATGTAGTTAGCGCGGCTAGAGGCTATAGCTAGCGAGGCTCCATCATAGAATTCAGTTGGATTATAAATAATCCAACTCTATGGGCTCCATATAGAAGCGCACGAAGTGCATTGTACGCGCACATACGGTGGGAAAATCGCTGCTCTGTCCGCAACACTTCCGGGTTTTCAATTCGATCACAAAGTCAGCATGATATGTGATGTCGATACTATCGATAGCAACACAAAGAAAGAAAAAAAACGTAGGGTCAGGGATATTTTTAGGGTCGGGTGGGTTACGCCAATACAACAATTTTTTTTTAGGCCTAAACATATCAAGCATTTGATCTTATACTCTGGAGAAGTAGCTTCCTCCATGATTATACACAGAGAGAAGAGCAAAGATGTTATTACTTCTCATTTCATAAAGAAGGGCTGTACCTCTGTCCGTGTCTTTGTTTATCCTTCTATTTGTCCATTTGTCTATTTGTAAGTTATCCCAGCTAAGATTTTGTCTGGAACACCTGACTCTTATGCAAGAATGAACAATAAACTATGAATAATGATAATAATAATGATAAAAATCTATTGATGATCATCTCCCATACCCTATTTTCTTCCAGCCCTACATTCCTCCCAGTCAGTCGGGCACCGACTATGACTCCAACGCCAGCGACAGCTCTGAGGAGGAAGACCTCGACGAATACATGGATGATGTCGACGACGGCGGACTGTTCTCGTCGAGAGGGCGCCGATCTAACATCCCGTTGCCGGGGGAGACGGAGCATTCTGACGCCAACTCATACAGCTGGTGCCTGATGCGATACGCCATCATCAAACTCATCTTGCATAAACTTCAGACATTCCTTCCAGCCGCAGGCATTGAACTAGCAGGTGATTGCAGAAGGATTGTCAACTTATTTGTTTGTTTTTTCTGTGTGTCAGTTTTATTTTGTATTTCTCAAATAAACATAATACGGACAAAATTTATGCTTTGTATTACAGAATCCACTTTGAGATTTGTAACAAAAAGTATTTCAATAAACCAAGACAACAAAGTGTACGGAATAGATGACTGAGAATGATGAGAATTGCAGGGGTCACCATCATGAGCATAAAGCTTGATGGTGATGGAGACCTCCAGAATATACAGCGTGGCCCAAAAAGAATGCTACACATGCGATCGTTAATTTCTTCAACATCATCCACAAAATGTTATTGGTGATTATTTCATGGTTAGAACATTCTTTTTCCAACAAAATGATACCATGATTATTGATTTTGATTGAGGCGTTTGGATTCTAGGACTATTTTTCTGAGGCAATGTAATTTCCTAAATCTGCTAATTTTTCAACTCCAGCGATCATCAGAACACCGAAATATTTTCGCGTAACGACTTGCCATGGAATGGGCTGCACTATCCAGGTGCAATGACAATGTAAGCCATACCTTACCATTGTCTTCTGTATCAAAGCGAGGCATTCCAGTCGTCTGTCTCCCCGCTTATTCTACGGCACGCTGTTACGTGAGAATATTTTGGTGTTCCCAGGTTCACGTGAGTTGAGAAAGAAACAAATTTGAGAAATAACATTGCCTCAGAAAAATGGCCCTAGGATCCAAATGCCTTGCTCAAAATCAATCATCATGGTATCATTTTGTCGGAAAAAGAATGTTCTAACAAATGAAATAACAATTACTGGCATTTTGTTCATGATGTTGAAGACATTAACGATTGAATGTGTAGCATTCTTTCTGGGCCACCCTGTATAAGGAAAAAGAAAGAGGTACAAGAGAGAAAGAAAGTCCAAAAGAAAAAGAGGATAGTGAAGGCACAAACAAAGCACGAGAGAAAAAAGAAAGTTGTGTAAGAGAGAGAAAGGTGAATGTGTGTGTCTGTGTGTTTAAAGGTATTGACTAACATTTACCACAGTTAAAAAATCTGAGCCGCGTGATTCCCCATGCTACCAGTGTCTTTGATGAGGTCTAAAAATGAAGCCCTGAAAAAAATTGTATTTCAAAATGATTATTTTGTGCTTTAAAAAAGTGAAAATCGTAAGTTGACCAGATTCACTTGCCCATTTCCTCCCATAGACTTACTGTGTGTACACCTAGGTTAATAAAACTCGCCCCAAGTTTTATTGTTTAATCATGTATAACTTGCCATTGGCAGTGTAACTTTCCAAACTTTTGTATTCTAGGGTGGTTTTTTGTCCATTTGAACACTACTATGTAGCTCAGATATCAAAGTTTGACATTTTTTTAAATTGAAGCTCCACAATGTTAGCCTATCACTTTAAGATTTAGACTCATTTTCAAGTCAATATTATGGTGTATTTTTTTTGAATTTTTGCTGACACAGGCTCAGCTCATATGGACTCTGCTGTGGCACTTGCTCAATATTATAGTACTATTATAGTACCTGTAGTACCACATATCGTGTTTTCATGATTTGTTTACAAAGATTATAACTACCCACGGGTCAACTACTACCCAGAAAATTCCCCCCAGCCCCACCCACCCCCCCCCCGGTTAATTACCCCTTACAACTACCCCTCCCCACCCCACCCCCCAGGTAATTGTCCTAAGAGGGTAGTTGTCCGCATGGTAATTATCTGGTGGACACTTGTCCCAAGGTGGAGTTAACTTCCAGGGATACCTGTCCAGATGTTAGTTGCCCTATACTTAGAAAAATGCAAAAACAGTAGTGAAATTACACTAATGACTTGTATCAGAAAAAGAAATTGATTCATTGTAGTATATCATCAATTTAGATAGTTTAAGTACTGTTAGGTTTGTGGAGTAACACCATGAAGATTTCTGTAATGAAAATGTGTGGTTATAATAAGAATCGTTAAATAGTTTTGTTAGCTCCTGATATGAATAAGGTTCACAATATGTATCATGGCAACAAAAATGCTGTTCAAAGTTTCACCGTATTACTAATGTGCAGTTGTGATTTCATTCTCACATATTTTCCAGAGCTTCCAGTCGCTTCTGCCATCATGCACTCTGTCCTCAAACTCTTGGAGCAGTGGCAACAGACCTGCGTCCGAAAGCTAGACTTGTTCGCCAGTCCCCCGCCCGACTACATCTCGGACACCACGGGCAGCACCATGAGTGGACTGAGTGGGCCAGCAATCCTGAAGTACAAGGGTCTGTTGGAGCCCACTAATACACCATTCAAGTGAGTAGCAGTGGTATTCTTTTTAAACCTCCCTTCCCCCACCACCAACCCAATCCAACCCAACCCCACCCAAATCTTGACTTATCATAGTAATGTCTTTTATGACTGAACACAATGAAAACTGGTATGTTGTATTGCTGTAACATGCATACTCCGCAGACTTCAGAACAAGATATTTTACCAAATATGTTCAACAGGGTAATCCTCTAAACCCATGTTTTTCAAAGAATCTTTGATATACAAGACCATGTTTTGCCTATGGGATTTAGATGGTTAATTCATTTTACCATTTCAGGTTTATGGGAGAAAATGATAAATAGGTGGTACAATCTCACACAAAATTAAATTTAGTAAATATTTATGTGTTAATCTGGGGTTGCTGTTTGTCCAATTTTAGAGATTTTTTAAATCAATTTCTAGAATGTTACTTTAAAAAGGAGTCTGACTTTCAGCTTATTTGTTCAGCTGCTAAACTCACAGTAGTCCAACCGTGTCTGCCTATTGTAGAACCTTTTTGACACTGGTGTAACTGATCAGGAGGTGTTTTAGTTTGCACAAGATGATTTCTAGAATGTTACTTTAAAAAGGAGTTTGACTTTCAGCTTGTTTGTTCAGCTGCTAAACTCCCAATAGTCCAACCGTGTCTGCCTATAGCAGAAGCCATCCGACACTGGTCTAACTGATCAGGAGGTGTTCAGTTTGCACTAGATGATACGTGAGTCAGCTGTGGCAGTTGATTATGTAGCAGTCATTTAAATTTCATATTCAAAATCATTGTTATGCCTTAATTCCTTAAACTAATTTGAACCTCGAGGTCTGAGAAACAATGACATATTATACAAATATTGACTGCTATGAGGGGCACGGTTAAAATCATAAGCCCAAGGTGATGTCAAAACCATGACTATGCCCGAAGCGAGGGCCTATAATTTTGACCGTGACCCCGAATATTAAGCAGTGAATATTTGTTTTATATACCAAATATATAGATTCTTCTCATCTGATTGGTTAAAAGATTTCCTGAACTGACAAGGCCTACAAGCTATTTACAGCATGCCATAGGCCTGGATTTTGAAATGAACTGGGAATGAACCATAATAAAATTGTAATATCAACTTACCAAAATCATGTCCTCTTCTTCAATATTGATCCATCCAAATCAGAAAATGCAAGTTCCACAAGTTTCACATGTAAACAAACACAGACTATGGTGAAGGTTCAAGGTCGATCGTCTGCGCGAAGAGAGGTCAAATTCAACATGCGCGACCTGACAGGCAGTCTCTTTTACAACGAGCTGTAATCAACGCTCATCGTACAGGGGGCACGCACACACGAGCGATCTGTGAACACGGTGCTGAGGCTGTCCTATTATTTTCCGGGCACAGTCGATTGCCATGCCCCGGGCACAGTTAATTATGACGTCATCGTGTTAGAAAAAAAAGGGGCCCAGCTATTTTAATGACTCTACTTTTAACTTATCAGATGAGAGGAATCTATATATGAGGTATATAACATGTTTTCCTCCCCCTGTGCTTCACTTTTTTTCTCCCCAGATGTGATTCCAGAGCAGCCCTCCCAGCCAAGAGACTGTGGAACTACCTGGTCCGACAGGAACACATCCAGGAGGTCTTCATCAAGTACATCTTCAAGAAAGGCAACTTTATGGAGGATATGGTATGAAGCCCCTCTCTTCCTTGATGTCTCTATCGCGTCACTGTTTAAGGTTTACTGTGAAGGCAGAATGGAATGTGCCCTCATTTGACTCATGATAAAAATGGCAGCACCAATGCTTCCCATAATGCAGTGTAAAAAAATTAGTGTGGTTGTGTGGAGAAGTACAGTTTGTATCCTTGTGGTTTGTATACTGTGGGAGTGCAGTGGTGTATTCATGATTAACTGAACTCCTTATGTGCTTTATATCAAATCTCACCATGCCTTAGTATTTTTCAAAACATTATGTTAAACATCACATTCTTTTTCTGATTGCATACATGACCAGGGGAGCGTTTCATGAAGAGTTTTTTCGGTGATTTTATTGACAGATTTGCTGTGAGCCAGTCAGATGCAAGGATTTTAGAAGCTTATAACAATTATCAGTGAAAATCACCGACAAAACTCTTCATAAAATGCTCCCCTGGCCCTTTAATGCATAATGTGTGTGAATGACTTGCTGGAAGTTCATTCTGCTCATGAACGGATTAACAATCACACCAACAACAAAACTTGTGCTCTCACAGATTTCTTGTGGTTGTTTCACTTCAAATGATGACATGTTGGGGGTTAAAACATTATTATGGTAAAAACGTAACATTGTCTTGTACCTATCAGGTGGATTCAGTGAGGACTCCCAGCAAGAGCACAAGTTCATTACCACAGCTGAAGGCTAAGTCACAATCAAGACTCATCCACAAGGAACAGGAGAAGATATCAGCCTTCTGCTTCAACCAGGTAAATGAGCAGCTCTACTTTCTCCTATTCTACATATTTGTTCATAATTTTTGTTGAAATGCATCCAAACACAAAGTTATTTGTCAAGGAGTGCCTACAGAAGATATGGCACATGAGCATGGTATGAGGTGTATGAACTGTTTGTACTGACACGGTCCCAACTTTGGACATCAGTGCAAGGTGGCATGATACCCTTAGATGAGCAGAACAAATTTGATATTTTGTTGTCGGGATGAGGAGTTAGGAGGAGGAATTATACGATTTTTAGAGAGAAAGAGACAGAAATCAGACAGAAATAAAAACCATATCATGTCTTGTTTGTTTCAGAAAGTTATTGCTTCCCAGTTTAGCCCTCATTCCTGATGCTATCCATATTTTAGATGCCCAGGCTGAACATGGTTCGTGGAGTAACATTTCATTTAAAAATCTTCAATGCGTAAAACATCGTGCTTGCAATTCTTGAAATCCTTCAAATAGAGAAATCTCAGCCATTCATTTATCTATTATGCTTCTTTCTTTTTTGTACCAATGACACAGTATGGAGGATTGTCTTTTGCCAATTTTGTCAACAAATATGCTTTACATAGCCCATCCCCAACCTCCCCCTTAAAAAAAAATTGAATTCCTAACTTCTAGTTAGATTACCTCCATGAACACCCACACCCATTCATTGGCTTGCACTGGGATACATGCCTATGCATGGCTATTATCAATCTGCATGGATGTGCAGTGCAGCTGTTAGATGGCTTCGCAATGATCCTGAGTTTTGTGGATTTCTCTATCGATGCATCTGATCAAAATGAATCTCCTTTAAACATGTCAATTGCCAATTCATCCGTGTATGTGCCCCTGCCCAATCAGGAGGTCATCTCATCCAAAAGGCATTCTGCTGTAAGCTTCATTTATTTTGCTTTTTTTCGTTTTATTTTTTTTATTAGAAGTGTATTTCTGGCAATTTCATCTCCGTTATTTTTCGTTGTTGTACGTGTTTGTGTTGGCGTATATGTATGACCTCCTAGTAATAAGATTGTATACCAGTAAAATATTTCAGAATTGAAGTTTAAACCTGTTGAGACGGTTTGCATTGTAAAACTAACACATATTTTTCATAGACTCCTACACGAGATATCGTGTGCTTAGTCTCCAATGGTTAAGGAACACATAAAATTTCAACTTATTTTATATGTTTGTTTAATTGATCTTTGTCACAAAATGAAGTTGTAATTTAAATTCAAGAAGAGAATAAAAACAATATATAAAATGATACATTCTGAAAAAAAAAAACTTTCAGATTTGCGACCACTGCTTGGCCACATGCCATTCAGCAGCGTGTCAGTACTTATGTATAATTAAGCAGGTCATGTGTACACCACCCTATAGCAATGGCCATTTTTGGCCATTGTGTGAAATCTGCACAATGGATAAAAGAATCAACTTCTAAGCCTCTCTCTCTCCATTTCTTGTTTTTAGTCTTTTACTTTCCAGGATTGTCAAATTGAAACGTTTCACAAATTTGTATTTCATTCTTTGAAAACTTTTGTTACTCTTCACACTACAGAAGTTCAGTGTGGCTTTGTTATTTTACCCTTAAAGCACCAAGCTAGCTTAATTTGTATGCCCTACATGTGTGATATTTACATCGCTGGTGTGATATTTTAAATGCCCCCTTACTTATTTTCAAATAAACCAGTTATATGGTTAATATTTGCTGATAGTTCCTTTCTGGCCCAAAAATAAAGTAAAATTACACTCAAAGTCAACATTACGCCCTGACACAGTTTGAAGCATTAAAGTAGTTACGGTTCTCAAGTATATCCCATTTCAATGTAGGAACAAATTTCCAATACCTAACCATTACACATTTTATTTGATAAACAATTCATAATGCTCCCGGGGTATTCCAACTATACATGAAAATGATGAGCACACTTAAGAAAAAAGTGCTTTCTAAAAGCTTCATACCATTTTCAGTTCAATCATGGGTTTTGAGAAATATCATGGCCACTTCATACTTCTGTGATTTTCTTACAAGTTTTAAGTGAGGTATTAAATTTCGGCATTTTCCTCTTTTTTCTTCAATTTGAATCCACATAAACTATACATACAGATTTTGTTTTGCCTCATTCAGAATAAAGGGTTGAGAAGTGTGCTGCAGAAATACTTTCACAATATACATTAGTAGGTCACATAACCAAGCAGTGCTTATGGCTCATACATGTTGAAAAGAATAATAGTACTACAATTAATCCACAGGATTCTATATCTCATGTCATTCATGTCAAGACAGAAGCTATCACAAAAATTATTATTGATAAGTTTTCTTTTAATACCACAAATCTTGTTATCTCTGCTCTTTTAACACAATTAGTCAACTTTACACACTTTGTTTAAAAAACACCCTACCTCAAATTTTAAATGTTTTGTTGTTGTTTTTTTCAGTAAACAAGCAGGATATGAGGTATACAATTTATTGTAGTTGTTTGTTAGTGTTTGATGAGCCAAGAAAATTTGTTTTGCACTGCACCATATAAACTTATTTACCAACAAAAATAGAATTTATCTTCTTCTGTTGCCATGAAGTAAAAAATTCTTCCTTTATGTACTGAAAGTGATTAATTTGTTTTTTCTGTTTGTCTTTTTGACATTTGCCTGTAATGTTTATTGCCTATTTTTATAATTATAATTTTCCTTCCAAAATTATCTCTAGGCTGACGGGAGAACCATTTCTATGAAGAGAGTTCTCGAGTATGTGCACCCTGTTTTTGCATGTCTCACTAGAAACAAAAAAAAAGTAATATAGTAAACATAAAAACCGGTGAAGGGAAAGCGACCCAGGACTTGTGGCAACAGCAATCACTATCTCTATTCCGATCATATGCATGTCAGTGAAGTGTTGTGTGCTAGATTTAGTGCTGCGGACTCACCGTTTGCATTTGCGGCTCATCACTGATATGCAACTTATCGTAACTTTATCATCAACTCTAATCCGCGTCATCTGCCAGCAGCGGCGTGAACAAAAAAAAAATGCCGTCACTAATCCCATGGGCAAGAGGTGTACTTAACCCGAAGGGGGCAAGAGATGTACTAATCAAATATGGTCACGTGCATATCTCATATAGAAACCTGAAAGAGCGCCATTTACTGTACAAGGTAGATAGCGATAGCGCCCCTGATTCTATACGATGGTATTCAGAAACACCTCCTGATAATTACCACCCTGACAAGACCCCCCCCCCTTTCCCCTTCCCCAGATTAAAGATAACTACCACAGCGGACAAATTCCCCCCCCCCCCGGTACCGGGAAAAAATACATGGCGATTTCGGTTATTTCGCCCCTCGAATCGGCAAAAAGAGCCCCGAAAATTACCATAGGTTCACTACCAAAAGAATATCTGGAAAGCATTGAAATGCAGTGAAAGTAGCCCCCCCCCCCCCCCCCCCCGATGAATCCCCTCCTCCCCCCTTCCCGGCAAGTACTACCTCGACAACTCCCTCAGACTGCTTGCGGGGTGGTAATTGTTTGAGGTGCGTACAGTATTTGTCAAGAGGGGGGGGGGGGGTGGGCGCGGCGTTGATAATTTTCAGGTATTCTCTGCGCTGCGTAATGTTGGCGGGGGTGTGTAATTGTCCTTGGGGAATAATTTCCTAGGAAGTAACTCTCCTAGGTGTAGTTGTCATGGATGGCTTCTTCTGCGATGGGAGTAGTTTATCTAACAATGCCGTCACATGATCTTCACTTGACAGCGTGACCCGACACGTAAACTTCAACATTGTTAGCATTGCGACAAAATAATATTTAGGCGAATACATGCCTTTTTCCAGCATTTTTGAAGTCTTTTTAGACTAGCATTTTATTCATCTGTCCAATGCAGTTATACATAAATCTCATTTCAAATTTAATGACTAGAGTTTCATATTGATGAATGCGTCTTCTCCAGAATTAACAGAAACGTGTATGTACCTCACCACAACTCCCTGAAAAAATGCTAACATCAACTTTATAAGAATGTAATGAGTTTATTACAGAGGCCCTCCAGCAGAGTGCTTTAAATTCCAATATTCCAAAAAATAATAATTCTGCCAATTTTCCTGAATGCACAGGTTTGACACTATTTTTGTTCATTTTTTGACTTTTCATTAATTTGCGTTTGCAGTTCAGAGAAAATTCCTCATCTGGAAATGAATTTGCAATTTCCTGCGCTTATGATATCTGCCCTGTGCTATACTAGGTGTGTTTGGGGGTGTGAAAACTGCCTTGTAATCCATTCTCTGAGGATGCAAAAACTAATGCAAAATCAATAAAGACACTTCAGCTAGTGCCACAGCGTCATCCTTCACAAAAAATATACACTATAACTAAGTCACTAGCTACTAATTTCTGATTATAACGCTACAAACTAATCCATATATTGTAACCATATAGCAATTAGTTTTTTTTTTTATTCCATTTATTTGATTCTTCTTATATATCCCATTCATTTTTTCCAAAAACATGTTAATCAATAGGATCACTCTAATCTGTTGAATATACTGAACTATCTTGTCCTTTACAAAAATACTAAATCACTGAATGATATCATAAATTGTAATTAAAATAAGTTCAGGGATATTACTTAACTTAATTTATTTATGGTATGTATTTATTTATTTATTATTTATTTATTTATTTATTTCTATTACATTTATTTATTTATTTATTCATTTATTGCATATATATTTATCATTATTTTTTTTGCATTATTCTTTTTTATTATTTTGTGTTTTATTTATTTACTTATTGTATTTATTTATTATTTATCTTATTATGATGTTAATTTATTTGTTTTACTTTTTTCATTAGATTTGTGAATATATTCCAAGATTTATGACAAGATTTACGGCAATATACATGAGTTATCTGAATTTGCAATCTTCCTGTCCAACCATAGCATCAGTTGACATGTAGTTAGAATAATTTAATCTGTGGTAGAATTATCTCTCCT
>JZLH01S0038178.1:18750-34140 GCA_001188425.1 Eucidaris tribuloides
ACATTGTTTTATCATAGATGACATGTTATTTTGCATATTTCCAATAAATCACTATGTTAGTCTTAGTTCCAGACCCTGCAACTTCCCCTTCCTCCAAATAGACACATTGCGGCCAGGTGAGCATCTGTGGCCTGTGATGTCGGGCCCATATACCCTGAACCAACACATTAATCTTAGTTTAATGTAGTCGGCTGATAACAGTAATTTCTTTAGAATAGGATGGGCTCATTAAGTCAGTCTTGAGCAATTTGACATATTCGGAAAAAACAAAATGGCCGCCAAAATGCCCTATTATTTTATAGAAAAAAAACTTATTTGGTTTTAGTAATGAACTGCTACTTGTGTATATTTTTAGAAGTCCATAACTTAAGACAAGTCTGTTAGTGTTGTATTATAACTGATCACATATTAATTTACCTATTTACAATTAATCACTATGTTAGTTTTACTTCCAGACCCTGCGACTTTATCTTTCGCCGAATAGACGCACAGCGGCGCGGCCGGGTCAGCACCCCAATGCCTGCAGATATAGCCTCCCCTCAACACATCATTAGTCTTACTTATTATGATTCTTACAATCATTGATTAAAAAACAATCTTAAAACTGTCACTCTGTCAGCCTTGAGCAATTTACAGGCATTGTATAGCAATGTTTCCAGTTTAAAAAATCTGAGTTATGATTCCCCATGCTACTAGTGTCTTTGATACGGTCTAAAAAATGAAGCCCTGAAAAAATTACAGTGTAAAACAATCATTAGGTGCTTTAAAAAAGTGAAAATAATTGAGAGACCATTCCAACTTTTCTCCATAGACTGCTGTGTGCAGAATTTCCTATCGGCTGATATAAAATTAATGTGCCAATTTGTATCTGCACATATTGTACTAGTGACAGCATAATTGTCCAAACTTTTGTGTTCTAGTGTGTTTATTTGTCCATTCAAACACTGTCAGATATGTCAGAGAGCAAAGTTCGACAATCTTTTAGACTTATCTTCCACAGTGTTATATAGTGTCTTTAAGGTATGCACAAAAACAAAACAAAATGGCCACCATAAAAAACATTTTTTGATAACGAATCATAATGAATGACAGCGTTTAATAATAGGTTTATATTCTTCAAAAAAATCCTTAATGCGTATATTTCTCTAAGTCCATTACCTGAGAGAAGTCTGAAAGTGTTGCGTTATCTCAAGTGACTGCTAATTTTCATATTTGAAGATGGTACTAAATCAGCATGGACCAATTTGAAATACGTAGCAAGAGCAAAATGACCCCAAACTATTTTTTTTAACATGGATGGAGCTCCATGTTTTTACACACAGAAAATATAGTGGTTTTTTTTTATTCAATGATAGTCCATTTATGTTGTGGCTATTGAACAGCCATTAACTGAGAAAACTCTAGTGAGGTTACATGGTCACAAATGACATATTAATCACTAGTCAAGAATTCAATGGGGACAAATACTAAAAACTACCCACGTATCCCAGCAAAAGAGAAGCACTCAGATACTCTAATAAGACTCTCGAACTGCGTTGTAAGACAGAATGAAGAATAGTCCAATGCCAGCTTTAATGCGCCTTTTGAACTCGAATTAATCAAATACCACAAATGTTATGCCTAATGAATATAATTATACTGTCAATGTTTTAATGCATTTTTACATGCTTGGGGTGGTGGGAGGACTACTAATTAACACAAAACTCAGATTTTTTTGTTGTTGTAAATTATGATCGTTTTATAATGAAATATCCACAAATTGTATTACTTCTCTGTTACCCGGTAAAATGATAATTATGTCTGCCAGTATCTTACTTTGAATTATACATGTATAACTGAATCCAGTTACTGTTTTTATTTTCATTACGTTCAATATTTACTCTCTTTTTGATACGAAATCATTAAGAATTATACAATGCAATATATCTATAGATTTAATTTACGCTCACTTTGTCGTATTGAAATGGCTTATTATCGAATTATTTTCAAATCTTACGTCAACATGAATCAAAATGAACAAATGTCATGCTGAATGAATATGATTACATGTATTCCGTTAATCTTTTAATGTGCCTTCACATGCTATCTGAACAACTGGGGTGGACTACTGATTTAAAACATTTTGCAATTTTCTTTAAAGAAATGTCAGAAAATTCTCTTACTCTTCCGTTACCGAGTTAAATGAATTATCTGCCAGTATTCTCCTTTGAATTACTGAATCATATTATTTTCGCTTGCGTTAAGATGCCGTGCTTGTTTTCTTACCAGTAAGTTTGGATTGGTATAATGTTCGCAGTGATTCTCGTTGTATTTTCCAGGAATTTATCATTTTAGGAATCTGTTTTTATTTTCAGAAAATGTAGGCTCAACAACCAAAGGGATTTATGGGGGTATTTTGCACAAATGTGTGACATAAAAAAAAATCACGTACAATTACTTCAAAATTATGTTCTTTATTCTTTTAAACCCCTTATTAGGAAAGGTTCCCTTCCCGAATTTTGATTCTTAAGAAAATGGTTAAAATTTGGTAAGTCGTTTTTGTCTCCAGTTGGACATCCCAGTCAGAAAAAAAACTCTGTATGTATTCAACCCCAGGGGTGGGGAGACGTCACTAGTCAATGACCACAAAAATGCTTCCGAAATGATGAGCTAATTCTTCTATATAATTCTATAAGTAAAAGATTACCGTAAGCTCAAACTCGCTCGCATCCAGATTGGAGACAATTTGCTAATTATAAATTGAACTCTGGAAAGGAAAGGAAAGGTTTGGAAATAACAGATACTAAACTATTTGTGCATATCAATAGCCAATCCACCTGCCTTTGCATGCTCTGATGAATAGAGCATGTTAATGTTCTTGGTGCTTGCAGAATTCTACCATGATCCTCTTTTGAAATTAAAGATCCGAATTATGATCCTGCAAGCTCAGAACCATCTCGGTTATGTTCTGAATATCAAAGAGTGATTGGTCGGCAAATGGGTAGATTTTATCTTTGACGTCCAGCTCCCTCATGAACAATTTTTTTTCCTGCAAGTCATATAACGACAGGGTCGATTGACCCCTTCTTGAACAGAACTGTTGCATTCAATACTGGATGATACCATAACTTTACACCAAAAGCTTTGACACCTGCTACCAAATAGGCAGCCACGTATCATCCATCACAACATGGAGCATAAAGACTAGAAGAATTGATATTTAAGAGTAACATGCTAACAAAACAAGCTTGCAACACTTTATATCTAATTCACTATCTTTGTTTGAAGCATACTAAAGGAGGAGAAAATGCATCTTTAAGGTTTACAGACTTGGGGATATGGCCATATAGATATAGACCTTTACTGCAAATAAAATATTGACTTGTGCTTTTTTTTCTGTAAAAATGAGTTAGTTTGGAAGCCATTTTGTATAGATAAATGCTGACATTTTAGTAGTCTGGCTTCCAGACTTTTTAAGGAGCACAGACCACATTCTAAGGAAATTTCTGTCAGTCAACTGCCTTGAACTATACGACTAGTGTGTTGACGTTATATGGGACAGACATGGCAGGCCTCGGGTGTTCAACCGGCATCAAGGCGTCTATTTGGAGGAAGGAATAGATAATGATTGATTGTAAATAGGTAAATTAAAGGCAGTGGATCTCATTTGCAAACATCCCAGCAGACCAGGAAAAGATAACCCATGCCCTTAGGCTATTGATGAAGGGCATGTCTGTGAAATCTGGAGGTCAGTAATTGCCTAGAATTTAAAATATGCGAAAGAAAAACAATAGCAGTTTAGTGTACGTTCTATGGCTGGATATTTTTCCTCGCGAGAAAAATAAATCAAATCAGAGTCTAACGGTCACTGTAATTCCACTTAAACTGAGTTTCTAGCTCTTATATTTTGCTCAAGGTTCCCAGATGGCGTTTTCTTCTAAATGCCATTGTATTTACACAATGTTAATTTTTAGGCATGCAAAAGAGATGCACTGCCTTTAACATGTGATCAGTTATGATACAACACTAACAGACTTGTCTTAAGTTATGGACTTCTAAAAATATACACAAGTAGCAGTTCATTACTAAAACCAAATAAGTTTTTTTCTATAAAATAATAGGGCATTTTGGCGGCCATTTTTTTTTCCGAATATGTCAAATTGCTCAAGACTGACAAAATGAGCCCATCCTATTCAAAAGATATTACTGTAATCAGCCAACTACATTAAACTGAGATTAATGTGTTGGTTCAGGGTATATGGGCCCGACATCACAGGCCACAGGTGCTCACCTGGCCGCAATGTGTTTATTTGGAGGAAGGGGAAGTTGCAGGGTCTGGAACTAAGACTAACATAGTGATTTATTGGAAATATGCAAATGAACATGTCATCTATGATGAAACAAGCCTCCCATCTTGTCTAGGGTGAATTACTCCTAAAAATATACACATCTAGTAGTCCGTTATTAAAACAAACATACGCTTTTATAGTTTTCTATACAAAAATCGGGCATTTTAGCGGCCATTTTGTTTTTGGCGCATATCTCAAATTGCTCAAGGCTGACAGAGTGTCAGTTTCCAGATTGTTCAAACTGATGGTCCGAGGAAGCATAATCTGCAAAGAAAAAAACTATAGACCGTAAAACAAGGTTAACCCCCTTGGCTACTGGACTAATACAATAGAGCTCTTTTGTGAGCGGTCGCTCCTCAAAATAGAGAACGATATTTCAATCAGCTGCATGGGACTGTGTATGGTTTCCATAGTTTCACGGCAACAACATGACTAAAATTCTCCCAGAATTCAATTGCAAACATGGAAAGAGAATTTGGAAAAAAAAATGTGAATGTGTTCACTTTTGTTAAGTTAATCATATTATAGTTAGGATTTACACTTGGTGTAAATATTTCACTTACAGTGTTAGCTTTTAGTTCCTGTAAAATAAGTTATAATAATTATATTAGTTTATATTTCATTTTTTTTCTGTTTTCCATTTATTTGTTTTATTACGGGACTACTACACTACCATGCAGACCTATTTGAATAATATGGATTGCTATATTTAACATCTACATTTAGGGATAGAGATGTCATGGTTATCTACTATTCTATTTTTCGTATAGAGCTGGTCCTACATAAATATATAACACTCGCATCTCTTTGCTACTTTATTGTTGATTATTATAGAACTTTTTAAATTGATTTATCAAAGCTTTATTGATAAACTATGTAGATGGTGAATAAAACTGCGCTTTATACTGATTATGCAAATTAACGTATGGATATGCATTACAACTGAAAAACATTTTTACCATTCACAATAACATTGGGATACCATTCCCCAGTCCGAAATTTATTTCGAAGCCTATTGGAATTTCCCACTTTTTCTCTCTGTATGTAGGTCTGTCTGTCTATGTGCGTTTGTGTCATTGTTTCTGTATGTGTATATCTGTGTGTGCGTATGCGTGTTCATGTGTGTACGTGTGTGTGTGTCTGTTGTGTGTCTGTTTTCGTCCGTGTTTGTCTGTCTGTGTGTGTGTATGTATGTTATGTGTGTTCATCAGTTTGTGTGTGTTTGTATCATTTAATAGGGCCCTTCAATTAAACAAACACGTCTGTGCTTCCTGAAGGGTCCTGTATTTCCAATTTCTTTCAATTTTGACACTAGGTTAAACTTTGTTTCTGTTATTGATTTGCTTTCGTTTAAAATAATGCTATATTCATATTTACATTGTTGATTTAATACAAATTTAAAATAAGATGAAAAAGCAATAACATATGGATATTTATACAAATACATTTATGTGTATTATGATTAGTGTATATTGTAACTTGTGTTTACTATGAAATTTGTATTTCCGCTTAACCATGTCATTAATTGATTTCTGTTTACATGTTTGGAAATAATAACAATGAAATGAAATGAAATGATATAGAAAATGGGTGTGACAATCTTCTCACAAATGCTCTGTAGGATATATCGTTCTGTGGATTTTTGTTCTTTTTTCTGCGTAAAGTATAAACAAAGAACAGAAGTGTATGATTTTACGCTTGTGAATCTCTTCTATCGCAGAAATTCCAATGATAAAAAACACACCCACACACAATGCGTAATATACTCGAAAAGTCTACCGAGAGATCCCATTAATTTAGAAGTGGTCTAAATGTTTATACAAGAGAATGAGCACTTAATTATTATTTTCCTTACATTTTAAGCATGGAGATTGCATAAAACAATATCGGCAAAGAATTTCAAGATGTTGGATTTGAAAGTTACTTAGCCCTTTTAACAAATCAAAAAAGTTAGAAATCCGTTGAGAAATAAGAGAAATGATCTTTCTTGTGTATGGTCTTAAATAGATTTGTATAAATGTGCAGCATTGGTAACTTCTTAGTCCCATTTTAGAATTAATTAAAAAGAATCAAAACTAAATGTATCTTGAGTGAATTCACAAGTGCACATATACTGGTAATGACTCATTTTTACCACACTATTCAATGGAAGGAAATAAGGAGTAGGTTTTCACTCTTACATATTAATGCTAAACCAACGTAAATGGATAGTATGAAAACATACTCTGGAAATCCAAATTAAAGGTATAAGCTAACATTTACCACAGTTAAAAAAATCTGAGCCGCATGATTCCCCATGCTACCAGTGTCTTTAATGAGGTCTAAAAATGAAGCCCTGAAAAAATGTATTTCAAAACGATTATTTAGTGCTTTAAAAAAGTGAAAATCGTAAGTTGACCAGATTCACTTGCCCATTTCCTCCCATAGACTTACTGTGTGTACACCTAGGTTAATAAAACTCGCCCCGAGTTTTATTGTTTATTCATGTATAACTTGCCATTGGCAGTGTAACTTTCCAAATTTTTGTATTCTAGGGTGTTTATTTGTCCATTTGAACACTACTATATAGCTCAGATATCAAAGTTTGACAATTTTTTAAATTGAAGCTCCACAATGTTAGCCTATCACTTTAATAATGTACATAATACTGTACATGTCTGACGTAGCTAGAGCACCGTCCCCGTTTGTGTGGCGGAAGCTATTGTACGTGAAATTATAGTAATACTAATTTGCAGACATTTTTATGTCACCTCTACGTCATTGGACGGGGTAGATCAATTACAATATGTACTACTTTCCAACTTACTGTCACCATACTTTTGTTTTTCCTATTGGTTGTTTTATTTCCTCTATCAATTTTCAGGAACTTATGACACGTTACGAACAATTCAGAATCCCACAATCTCACACCAAGGTGTGGTGCATTTTTTTCCCCCGTGTATGATTATTTTGAATAATTTTTGTTCTTATGTAATAAACTTATCACTTAGCATTACGATATTTTGTAAAGACAAAAGTAAGAAGAAAAAATAGTGTCGCAGACTAATCAGTCGTTTCTAACAAGCAACTGTTCTGGTGTCTGTGATCACGTGGTTGTTTATCTGGCTTAGATCAAGTGTGTTTCCGTAGGCCTACACACTACATACAACAGTACCACACTGTAAGTCACCTATTAAAATGCGTGCAGATATGTGTGTTGTTGGAATGTTTAACTGTCATCACACACTATTTTCAAACTTGTTACTGCAATAAATATGTTTTATTCTGATCGCTAGTAGTACGCCATCGGCGCTAGATCGTTTCAACGATGCCTTTAACTAAGCTTTGTATAGAGATCAAAGGTCATACAGTTTGGAAGGCAGTACGACGAAATGAAATGAAAAAAAAAGTCTTGTTGAATACATATAGCAATATCATTGTTGATGACACCACTCTTCGGATTGAATGGTTGACAAATACTTATCAATTTCCATAACAATACATACATGGGGGCCGGGCATGGGGGTAGTGAACTGTGCTATGACGTTTTTTCAGGAAATGCGGCTTGTGCTATACATCTGTAGATTTGTGTCAAACAAATTTAATATACATATTATGTCAATGAATTTTCGAGTTCGTCTGATCAGGAGGTGAGGGTGACATTCACAAATCGATCCTTGTACAAACTTGCGGAAGACGGTTTCCAGGAGCCAACAACTTGCCGTGCTCAAACAGCAGATATATATAGGATACAGACCAGATCGTCCACCACACCCAACAAAATATGGACTCACAGAGATAGAATGTAAGTAGAGACTGTACATGTACATTAAATGGAGAATTTGATCATTTGGGTTTTTTTACATGCTTGTATTTAAGTAAACGTTAGGTATCATTTATGGTAAAAATTTTAAGAAAAAGAAGAAGAAGAAGAAGAAGAAGGTAGAATCGGTAGAGGAAGTACAACTATATAGAAGCAGTGGCTGTCGTATTTTGGTGATGATGATGATGATAATAATAACAATGATATTAGAAATAGTAAAGTAGTACTTACCGTCTTTTTTTCGTAATAACAATAGAAAATGCAGCAATTATATTATTATGTTTATAATGTGTTCAACTTATATCGTCATTTCAGTTTTGATTATTAGCAATTTATACACTGTAGCCGCCTGTGAATATAAAATTGAGAATATCAGGGGTGTGGGGGTTTGATCCTAGCAGGACTTAAACAAAGACAAATGTTTACAAATGTGCATTAATTTTAAGGGAAAGGATGGCAAATTTATGACTGGAAGGAAATCTTCCAGACCGACCCCATTTCATTTACATGAAAGCATAAAAACATCAGTCACCGTCACTTTCATAATAATAGCAAAAATAAAAAAAATGATTATTTTCATACTTCAAGAAGAAGAAAACCTCTTCCCTGACCATTACCCATTTTCAGTCTTATTGCGCTATACTTAAGTACTATTTTTTAGGGCTTCATGTTTATACCTTATCAAAGGCAGTAAGAGCATGGAGAACTATGTAGCTCAGATTTTTAAAATTGTGGCATTATTAACTTGTGTCTTTGAGTTTTTTTTGTTTTGTATATTCTGATCATCCAAACATAGATGACGACATTGTCACCATGGCAACTCCTCTAGCAGAAATGGAAGGTCAGAACCCGAGATGCACCATATGCTACCATCTCTTTATTGAACCCAAACACTTGGAGTGTAAACATACTTTCTGCCAAGGCTGTTTAGCTCGCCTCTTCGAGTCTCAGGAAGGCAAAGATAAACTATCGTGTCCAATCTGTGGTAAGCACACGGTAGTCAAAGGCGGAGATGTGTCAAATTTACAACCGAATTTAACGATAAGACCATTAGTGGATACTCTGAAGGAAAAACAACGGAAAGAACAGGTCTGTACGTTTTGTGACGAAAATGATAGTCCTGTACCCGAAACATACTGTCAAGATTGTGAAGGATACATGTGCACTTCTTGCAACCTGGCGCATGGGAACTTCAAAAAGAACGCTAGCCACAAAGTATCCAAGGTTACTGACGCTGTACATCTCGAAGTATTTGTACAAAGAATGCGCAAATGTAAAAACCATCCAGAGGAAGAAAAATTGCTCGTTTGCACGGATTGCAATGTTTTCGGATGTAGGCAGTGTCGGTTTTTGTATCACAAAGAAAGGTGTCACAATGTGGAAGAAGTGAAGGAGCATCAAACCAAACACGTGAAACACATCCAGTCGCTGCTCCAAAAAGTCCAAACTAAAAAACTAAGTATCGAACAGTACACTGACGTTATTGAAACTGAGCGGCAGAAGCTGGGTACTGTCATGGAGCAACAACCGATAGAAATCAGCAAGGTATATAACGAATATTTACATCAGTTGAAGAAGAGACGGGATGTGCTGGTTGATGCGTGCACCGAAGTAAGAAAGGAATCTGTTGAAAAGTTGAGAAGAATGCAAAATGCATATCGTAAGGACATCAATGAGATCAGTGGTATTACTGAAATAATAGCCAAACGTGTAAGTAAGAGTCTCGAGGGTGAAGAGCTGGTAGTGTTGAAGGCATTGTATGACAAAATTCAAATTGAGGATAAACGAGATGACTCGTCGCCAAAAAGTATAAGTCGACGTGTAGAGAGAATAACATTCACTCAAAATAACGACACCCCGCGTAATGACAGTGATGAATTTCACTTCGGAGAACTACAGGAGCAATCTGGCTGGATTCCTACAAAGAATATGGCACTTTCCAGAAAAGATAGCATGAATAACATGGCTTCATTGCCAGATGGTAGGGTGGCTGTTGCATCTCATTTTGGAGTCGAAGTATTCTCTGTCGACGGTCTTCAGGAAACAATGTTGAAAAATGAGGACATCCACGGGATATCATTCCTGTCTGACGGCAACTATGTAGTACGTGGTACAACCAACAACATAACACTCTACACCCCACAATGCGAGAAGTTGGATGTCCAGTTCGATACACTTAGTAGTGAAAAGGGTGGACATGGTGGTTTGGCTGTGGACAAAGATGACTACATCTATGCCGGCTATACGAAATGCAGCAAGATCCGTGTGTTCAAATCAACAGGTGGAAAAACCCGCAGGGAAATTCAATGCAATGGCTATGAACCTGCAATAATTAGTGCTATGAAATTGAACTCCCTGATGGTCATTGGAGGCGCATCCACTGCTAGGATCATTGATGAACGTGGTGAAAAGAAATATGACGACACACAGTCTAATGAGATGGCATTCCCAGCTGTATGTCAGGATAACACCATACTAATAGCATGGGTAAAACACAAGGATGGTCTGCTGACCATTAAGAGGTATTCTCAAAGGCTGAAGTACATCAGCACTCTTGTTCACAGTCACAAGATAGTGATTCCTGAGCGCAAGTGGTATTACATACAAGAATTCACGACAGGGGAAATAGCATTCTGCACACCCGACAGGTTGTATATCTTCGGTGAATCATTCTCACTCGACGAAGTGATGAGATGCTAATTTTCGGAGATTTTAAAGGCCCACTGTCATGACAGAATGGAACAACGCCCTCTTTCGACTAAACCAATGAAAAGGTGCACTAATGATTCCCATAATGCAACGGAAACAGCCATGGAAGTGTGAAAAAGTACATTTGTTTTCCTCCTTCAATGTGTAGACTACGGCTCTGCAACAGTACCATGTTCGTGAATATGTGTGTCTGTATTTCAGAAGTAGTTTTCATCCTCTCTGTGGTTGAGTTGACCCTGGACAGTGAGCCTTTAAGATATTTGCCAAATTTACACACCCACACAAAGCCAAAGAAGTAAAGGATATAAGCCATTTATGCGTGGACATCTGATACAGCTATTATATGAAACATTCACTCGTTGATTTGTCAACATTTTCAGTATTTTTGGCAATTGTCTAGTAGAGGTATGGAAGTTTTGCAGTGGTTCACATGATATGACAAGCTGATCCTTCATTCGCATATTTGACATGGACAGCAGATTGAGCTTTCAAGATAAACAAAAATAGATAGAAAGCCCCCGCTCTAGAAAATACGTTCATCACTGTGCACTATGGTAAAAGTGATGGCATTTATTTCATAAGTACTCTGTAAAAAAAATAAAAAGTGTTTACTGATGGATCCTGAGTGATGTCTGGGGTCACACAGATTCACCTCAAATTTAGTCTTAATGCACTCCATATTCACACTTTTATTTAGTTCACTCCTTAATTTGTGAATAGTTTCACTCACTTAATTCTTCAAGAGATTATAACATGCATCCTCATGACCTTTGAATAGGGCAAAGGCCGTTTCAATTTTTATTATGAAAGGAAAGGCAAGAATTATTATGTCTCATTTCCTAAATAATTAAAGAGAATACACAGTACGGATTGATGAAGGAAAATCTTTCATCAAAATTTCACATTTCATTGGTTTCCAGGTGAGAGTATATTACATTTGCATTATGAAGTGGGACTAATTCACTTCATATGCAATAAAAAGTTTAGGGATTGGCAGTTTGAACAGGTGAAGTTTTCCATTGAAGTTCCCCTCCAATGCTAGAGTGTGTATGTCAACAATTAATATTGTCCCACATATTGATATCTGTGTTATTACTTTGTCAGCAGTGGGGATTTGTGTAGCAGATTTGTCAAAAACAAAGTGTTCTATTATTTTCAACTACTCTCTTCTGTACTATAGTGACGTTTTTAGAATATCATCTGTTCACAGAAGGTTTGAAAGCAGCTGATATTAAAATGATGTTGTTCTGCAAGTATCCAATCTTATCTTTAAAGAAATATTTGATTCGCAAAAGCATGTGAATTCTCACATCTACATTTAAGTTCATGAGTCTTGAAACAAAATTGTTATTAGTATCAGATTATTGTCATTAGCAGGAGCAGTAGCAGAAGTAGTAGCAGTTGTTTGAAAAGAATTTATTCTCTGCATTTCGATCAATTTTCATGTAACAGTAGTAACAAATTGTAATTCCCACAATATATATACAAAGTAAATTTGAAAAAAGTAACAAATTGTAATTAACACAATATATATACAGAGTAAATTTGAAAAAAAATACAACATTAAAATTCAGATAATACGATGCGAATAAATTGCATATATAATATACACAATATTCATGAGTGAAATTTACACGTTTCAATTATAATTAAGATAATACAGGAAATTCCATACGGATTAAATTAGAATTGAAATTGCAGAATAAAAAAATAAATTGGAAACATTAATGTATGACAATTTATATGACCTGAATTACACATAATGCATACTACATACAGAAGTATATTTTGATGCAGGAGGTTGCCGTTATAAGCAGAGCCTGATTAGACGGACGACCGGTGTAGATAAATAGGAATACTCAATGTACGATAACTGTTAAAAATATAAATAGGCAATCATTAACTTAGAAGTGTGAAAATATAACGAATATGTTTGGTAGGGGTAGTTAGTAGTAGTAGTAGTAGTAGTAGTAGTAGTAGTAGTAGTAGTAGTAGTAGTAGTAATAGTAGTAGTAGTAGTGGTGGTGGTGGTAGTAGTAGTAGTAATAGTAGTAGTAGTAGTAGTAGTAGTAGTAGTAGTAGTAGTAGTAGTAGTAGTAGTAGTATTTGTAGTAGTAATGGTTTGGCGGTGGTAGTAATAGTAGTAGAAGTAGTAGTAGTAGTAGTAGTAGTAGTAGTAGTAGTAGTAGTAGTAGTAGTAGTACTAGTAGTAGTAACAGCAGCAGTGTAGTAGGAGAAATAATAGTAGAAGTAGTAGTAGCAGCAGCAGCAGCAGCAGCAGTAGTAGTAGTGGTAGTAGTAGTATTAGTAGTATTTGTAGTAGTAGAATTGTAGGAGTGGAAATTGTCGTAGTTGTAAATGAAAGTAGTTTAAATAAAATGCCTGAGTAATATTTTAAAATATTACATAATTGCATATTTCTGCATTCTTTCTCTAGCAAGTTATACTATTGTGATACGACTTGTCATACTGAATATATATATATATATATTCAGTATGGCAAGTCGTATCACAATAGTATATTAGTAATAGTAATAGTATATATATATATATATATATATATATATATATATATATATATATATATATATATATATTATATATACATGTATATACATAATAGATATATAATAAACGACAGAACGTCCCTGAATCCATTCTCAGACTTGATATAAATGTGTGAATAGATTTAGATCTATTCACAAGTTTAAAGAGGAAATTATCATTTTCTGCATATTAAATTGTTTAGACTTGTCATATTGAAGTGTTTATGTCAGTATAACACTAATGAAAATTGATGGTAACGAGCGAACGGGCTTTAAATAAAATATAGATATTGGCGACGGAAAGTTTGCTTCATTGGGCCTTCACAGAATGTCTTTCTTCTCAAGGAGTCTGAGCAAGACTGATTACGTTTGCTAAGACTTTTACGTTTCCAGTTATCATAAACAGTTTTTGATGCATTTTCAAATAAGTCATTATCACAATGTCACTTTATCAATTTGGCTTGAAGCGCGATTCTAAAAAATATCTCTCTAAATTTAGGTATATTTGAATTGACAAGTGGCCCAACAATATCAGCGATTTCCTGGTTATATGAATGATACATACATGTATCTAAAACCTGATATTATTTAATGACTGTTGAAATAACATCCACTTTGTCGAGTATGCGCGCATAAATGAAATATATATATATGTGTGTGTGTGTGTGTGTGTGTGTGTGTGTGTGTGTCGTCGTCGCGCGCGCGCGCGTGTGTGTGTCGTGTGTGTGTGTGTGTGTGTGTGTGTGTCGTGTCGTGTGTGTGTGTGTGTGTGTGTGTGTGTGTGTGTGTGTGTGTGTGTGTGTGTGTGTGGTGTGTGTGTGTGTGTGTAATGTTCAGTAAGCTTGGGGGATATTACTCAACGTAAATACCGGCACCAGTATCCCATTAAACGCAAAGATCTACCTGAAGATGCCTGGGCAGGTGCACCCTCTGCTATATTCCAAGTCGTAGACCACACTTTAATTTACCCCAATCCAAATCCCAAATTAAAGAGAAGTGCGCTGCGAGCGTAGAAAAAGGTGATGGCCAGGCTCATACCTAGTCTAAGGTTTTAGACTACCTTAAGATTGGAGTAAAACAGAGAACAGAGGGCTTAAATAATCGACTTTGGTGTAAATTCCGGTTTATTTTGCTGATGTAGTTGCAAAAATGCACTTGTAAACCAGTATCAAAATGATCAATGTTCAACATACACTGCTTGCCAATTGTGCATTACTTATCCTCAAGGCAATCCCTTGCAAGTTTGATCATTTATCATTGTGTCGATAACGATTCACACAGTGATAAGATATTACAATGAAATTGTACTAGCTTTTCAAATTAACATTTCCCCTAATGTAAACCTAAAAGGAAAAAAAATACAGGGCTCAGCCTCTTTGCTATTACAGTTTTGTTAAAAGTCCCCTGCAACGAAAATGCATTTTGACTTCTGTTGATGCCGTTTGGTGTGTACATTCATCACATCACTAATTACTGCGTGAAAATATGCATTCTTGTAGACAGTTCTCTGTAAGATGCTAAGCCCCCCCCCCCCGGCTCTAAAAAGAAAAATCCGGCCAGATTATCTTTAATTCATATTCTAGTTGGGACGTCATCGTGGTTCTGGTTCTGGTTCTGGAGATATAGACCTGTTTACTACTTTTATGCATACTTTTTTTTTTAAAAAACAAAGGTTGTTCTTGATAACCTGAACGCTTGTCACAGTCTTGCCGGGAATAGCAACAAGTACTGCATGCAAACTGGATTCCAGGTATTGTAGTTCATTCATCAATAGCAGGTTATTGGAATATGACGTTTGATTCATTTAAACAGGTCTATACTGCGTAATATTCACTCCTTTACAATCTTTGCTGTTACTATGTATACATGTATAAAATAACATCACATTGTCACACAATACCCCACTGACAGCCTTTTGAATCATAATTATAGTTGTAATGTCGGAAAGAAACATTTGCATTAAAACATATGTTTTAGGCAGGTGTACGTATTAATAGTGATACTA
>JZLH01S0038183.1:0-17849 GCA_001188425.1 Eucidaris tribuloides
GCTCTTGCACATGGAATTTGTGTGCACAGAGACCAGGCATCAACCATTAGTCATTGGAGGTGGGCGGGTGTGCTTGGTGTGTCTGTGTTTGGGTTATATGGAGGGACAAGATAAACAACAAAACTCCCAGACTAATTGTCTGTGGTTGGACATGGGGGAAGATTTGAGGGAAAACCTCTTTCAGTAGGTCATCAGATATTGGAAATATTTGTTACTGGAAGGCGAATTTATGAAAATAATATGACCACAAACATTTTGGGTAAATGGGAAAATATATTTATGTTCTTTACCATTTCATGTGTTAACTGTACACACTACATGAACTGACGAATGGAGACACGTTTTACATGTAGAAGAAATGTCCACTGTGTATGTTGGTGTTTTTGCTGAAATAATCATACATCCATTTGACTACAGTTGAATGACCCCACACAAACAATGGTTGTATCCGTTAATGGCATCACAATGAACTTACGTCCTGAAAGACAGAGACTACCATTTCTAGGTAAATGTTGGGAAGGGGAATTACTCTGTGGCAGATGGTCAAAAGGTAAATATTTGTTTTAGTTTCTATCAACCCATCCTCATATGTTTTTTTTTTCCCCCAACGACATGGCTATTGTGGTCTGGACAATGGCACTCAGTGTTCACAGTAAGTAGGCCAATTTTACATACATTTGCACGTACAGTAAAAATTAAAGGCATAGTTAACCCTGAGGTCAAGTTGATTTTAAAGACACTGTATAACAATGTTTCCATTTTAAAAAAAATCTGAGCTCCATGATTCCCCATGAGACTGGTGTCTCTGATAAGGTATAAAAATCAAGCCCTGAAAAAAAATTACAGTTCAAACTGATCATTAAGTGCTTTAAAAAAAGTAGTTTCGTTGAAAGACCATTTATATTGCCCCCATAGACTGCTGTTTGCAAAATTTCCACAATGTTATATAGTGTCTATAATAAAACCAGAAAAATGAGAGAAACATATTAATGAAGGTTTGACGAAATCCCTCAAAGAATAAGAGTTTGCAATTTTAAAGTTTTAAATTTGTGACGTCACATGCGAGCAGCTCCCCATATGTCATGTGATATAAATTCCATTTCAACCAGTTTGGTTCTACAGGCATTTTTTAATTTCTCCCAATCATTTTACTGCCCTTTAATATAATTTAATTCAACATTATCTTTTTTTTTACTAATGTATTTAAAGACACATTTTAAATTTCAAAATGATTCATTTCGAAATTATTCTTTTTTTAAATTTCTTAATCCATTTCTGTCTCTATGTTTTTAAATACAGATTGAATGAATTATGAATATAGAACAAAACTGAACACATCAGGCCCCATTTAGTCCCATACCAGTAACCTGTAAAACCCACACTCAAGATATACTAAAGCTGTACAAACATATTAACACTATTTCATGACAATGGCAGCAGCGGAAAAATAAAGACAACAGATAAAGCTGTAGCAACATAATTTGATGATGTAATTCACAAAGCCCCAAATATACACTACATGTAGGCCTAATAGTAGGTGTGGTCCCTTTTCTTTTGTACGCGTGTGTCATAAAAAATTGAACTCTCCATCTCAAAAATTAACATCTCATTAGGCTTCATCAGAAGCAGACCACAGAACTCTTCTCATCCAATCAACCCCGCATCACCATCCCCATCATCCACAGAGCGATGGGAGAGGTCTGAAAAATGCCAGCAAGCACTCAAATTATGCATGCGAGGCGCATACATCGCTCATATCTCTTGACATCATGTGACCAAGGGATGACTCATCCAACGGGAATGCCACTGGTGAACGTCAGTTTCTCCTCTGCTTGGTTCATCTAGCTGGCTTCCCAAAGTCTAGCTTCAAGACATTCAAATTAACCCATCCTATGTTCTTTAAAGATTGTGTCAGGGATGTGCTAGTCCATTACTTCCCTTCATTATCAATACCAAACGGTAGTTTAGTACTTACAAATGGTGTGTTGAAAGTTTGAGATCCATACGTCATGAATTTGTTGTTTTATGAATGTTGTTCTTTCCGTGAGTTTCAATTTGCTCAGACTCGAATCGCGTATGTGTAATCGTCACCAGCGGAGCGCACTGATTGGTTATACGGCTAACCTTCGCACAACCTTTGGCTAACGGCTGATCGGACAATTTTGGAACGGCACGTGTATGTTTGACGTCGCGGATTTTTTGAAATTGCTTCTGAGTAATTTGAAAAAGGATGAAGTTTAACCGTCCAGATTTTCACCAAAACTCAATATTTTACCCCAAGTCTCTATGAGAGATGTTTATTTATATTAATCTTCACATTGGATGATTTCAGCTGATTTCATTCATTTAGGTGTTTTTTGACGTGCAAATGAATGACACAATCTTTAAATGAACACAGCCTATACTGATAGTTAAAAATTACTATCATCAATCAACTACCTTAAAGGTTAGTGACATTGATTGGGAACACTTGAAAATGCCTCAAGAACTAAATGAGTTGAAATATATACCAACTGTACACTAGCAGGAGTGGATCTCCCACCTGGGAGGATTTGTCTGTGATTTGTCTACTTGAGGAGAATCAAGCATAAACAAAGGAGTATCTTAATTCTATTCTGGGACGATAAAAATAAGCCCCATAGAGAGCCACACAGCAGGTTTCCGTGCTACCAGTGATAGTGACATTGCTTATTTTAGAATGAGTCAACGTTTGACTACAAGATTTTCACAGGAGAAGTTTACTTGATTCTAGAGTAGTGTCAGCCCAAGTTGAGGACTACTCCCAATCATGTCATTTACCTTTAAGTAAGACCAGTGATTGTTTTTCTCGTTGCAGGCTGTGGCGTCACACCCACACCTAAGCATCACAAGAGGATACAGTCTAGAATCGAGACTACCCTTCACACAGAATCATCCACAGATTGTCACTCGCAATTGGTCTATACATGTATTAATATGAAACGTATCTGTCACTGGCTCGTAGGATGGTTGGATGTGTGATTTTAGTCATGGCTGAAATGAAGCGTCACCATCCCAATTAACACCTAAATCAGAATATTTCTCCCCAAATATCACACTTCATGTGTTATCACTGTAAATCATTTTAAGCATTTTGCCTAAAAAGGGAATTGGATGCTGAACAAAACATATAAATGAGGTCTAGTGTGAGCAGCTGCATGTTCAGTTTAATGACCACTTAACAGAATTGAGAAAATGATGGCAAATTTGATTTATAAATGGGGTAATTAGAGTCAACTGCAATAAAGGCTTCTTTTGAAGAGACATATTTCTCAGCTTATATTTTTTCCCCTTGTTAAATTAATCTGCGGGTACTACAGGGCTCATTAATTGCAGACATATTTCTTAGGCACATGATGAAATCAGTAGGCCTACATAATCATGATTTGGTACAGAATATATCCTAACACTGATTCAAATTTTAAAAAACAAACTAATACTGATTAAAATATGACAAAATTGACAGGCCTGGATGGAGTCAGATGCACAATATGTTTATACTAGATCTATCCTTGGTTCTATTATTCACTTTATTTTCTGCAATCATAATTTCAACTTGCCATAGATATCATAGGTTTAGAAAAAAAAAATTCTTCATGATTTTCTTGAGCTAACATGGCAATATATAGGCCTATGTGTTATGAAACTAGAAATTGCATGATATTAGCAACAGTTCCCAGCCGAGAAGTAAAAGGAGAGAATTGTATCATTATTTTAGCAAAACTTTCCAATGTGAAATCTGTCAGGGTCAAACACTAAAGGACATGTTGTGGGGATTCCCACTCATGGTATTATTCTAGGTAACATGGAGTACCCTTTAATCACGGAAATTAATCACGGAAATTCAGATTTCCCCATTTCCTTGATTTCCAGGTGAAAGCTTAGAATACGGAGACAGATCATCTCAAATCCATACCAAATACTAGTAGGTTTGACAATATAAGCATGGAGATTTTCTGCCATTTGCCCCTGCATTGTCACAATATTCACATCATGTTCAAACATCAACAATTGAACTCAATCATATTCAATTCTTCTCTAAATTTATCCAGAATTGGGAAACTACATATAGGTCATTTTACCTCAAACAAAATCAACGGAATCCAGCAGATAGTTACATAAATTACAGAATGTTTTATTACATCTAGCAAAGGTAAAACTATGCTAAGTACATACTTAAAAAAAAATTCAGCTTTGAACAGGGGTGGCACCAGAGGCTGGGGTGTGGGGAAGCCCCCTTGAAATTTTCGAAGTTCAGAAAATCCGATTTTTTTTTCTTTTTTTTTTTAACAATTTCAACCCACCCTGAGAGTTTTGGTCCTTCCTAAGATTTTACCCTTGTGCTGCCCCTGGCTTTGAATACAAGCAATATGATTCAACACTACATAAAGCATACTTCTTTACACTGCATACATGTATCCAATACTGTCTTTCATATTGAATTTAGTTACTTTGTTACAAACATCCATCTACATGTATTTCATCCATCTGGTGTGAAATAGCACAATCAATAACATACAAATGATTTCATTGTAATGCAAAAAAAAACAGAAAAAAAATGAAAAGCCGATAAAAGCCAAAATTCACTTACAGTCATGTCTGTAGATATACCGCATACAACCATACTGCACACTACACCAATCCAATCGGAAGGACAATCACGCGGAAAACTTTTTTCTTGTGCGAGCCGGCTCCAGAATTGTCACGGTTAACTTACGTACCAGCATTTCTATAAGCACGTCATTTAATCGTGTTCCGACTCCGATAGATTCTGGAGTGAAATTTTACCGAGGACGATGCGATAGCCAGTCAGTAGCCAAACTAGATTTCTGTGTATATACAGTATACTGGATGATAACTTCCTTTTGTATCTGTGGTTTTAGTTGAAGACAAATTTTCCGATATGTCTAGATGACCATTCCTGCTTAACCACTGCAAGTGATACAAATATTACAAGTTCACAAACCACATCTTCAGCGTTGATACAGCCCGAAAAATAATTCACATTTGCTGTCTAAAATATCTCCTGAACTGTCCCTCTGAGTAATCCAGTAGTTACTATCTCACTACCACTAATTCACTCATTTATGAGCATTTTTCCCTGTACACACAACTAATAGTTCTATCTCACTACCAATTCAATGAGAATTTTCCTTATACACATAATGAATAGTTACTGTCCCACTACCAATTCACTCATTTGTGAAAATTTTTCCGTGTGCACACAATAACTCGATTCTAATTTGACTTCTGTCCAAATAAATTCTGAATGAAGCGTCTCCGATTCATTCATTTCAGCTTTTCAGAGAAAAAATTCCAATGTATTAGTTCAATGACGTGGCTGGGGAGAAGGTGATGTTCGGGAATTTTTTCAACAATAGATACATGTGGAGCTAATAGCTGAGTCACCAGTCATTGTCACAGCCCACCAGATTTCAGTCCTTTTTCATCCAAAGCCAAGTGACCCCGTCACCAAAACACAACACTCCTTGACTGTACAGCATGGCATAGCAGGAATCCTACATGGGGGGAGGGGGGGGTAGGGGGAGGGGGTCGTTACTTGGCATGCCATGTCTTATGGTGCAACACAGTTTGAAGAGAAAATGGGACCAGAGTGGGGTTATGTCCTGAAGGTAGCATTTAAACATCTACATTTTGTTGGGGTGTGGTGGGGGAGGATTTGGACCCAGGAACCCCTCCCCCCAAACAGCAATAACTCTGCCTGTTCACTGACCTGTAGTCAACTACTGACTTGCTTGCCATTTGCTCTACAGGATTTTTCTTTCAAGGCCGTATTTATTACCATGTGAATGGTTGTAGGTTTTGTTGCCATGCCCAGCTGTCCACTCGAGTGGTAACACAACAAAAGAATTGAAATGTAACAAGAGGAAGAGAACTAAAACACACAAAATGCCCAGATTAACAACAAGAAATGGACAAAAACCCGGATAAACTGATTAGTTTAACTCCGCAGGTGGGGTTGTGATTGCGTCTGACTGGTTAAGAATGAGGAAATATTCCAAGTGGAATGATCTAACCATCCCAAATAAAAGGAAATATTTTCCTACTAATTTCAAGGGTTGTTGATTATTGTGTCAACAACTTTCTACTTTTAGCTTATGTCATGATGTAATAAAAATGACCGACTGCCGATCCAATACAATATGGGCAAACAAATATTTTAATGCTAGTACTGCATGACCCTGTCAGCACAATATATTTTTATTACAACAGTAACTTGTTATGTTGTTATTGCAGCATACTCTACTATCAAGTATCAACAGAATTATTTAGCACTTTCTGACTTATTTTCTACTTTGTGATCAATTTATCACTACATAGGCCTATGTTAGGAGATCACTGAACAAAATCAACAAATGCAACAATTAATTGGATAAGGCTCAAAGAATGTTGTACACAAGAAATTCAACTTCACACCCTCATTGCAAGTGGCCCATCAACAATTTCAACAAGGAATTTCATAAGATCGCTGTCAAAAATTCATAACACAAAATATAACTACTGGCTAGGTTGTCAACTCTGTAACCCAGATGTTCATTTCCACAGAAAGGGGGAGGGGCAGTGCAGAGTTCTTCCACACTTGGCCAAGCAAGCTCACACTGAAATCAACTTACATTCCTACCATTTCATGACTGATTGATTTCTTAGCATGTGTAGTGGTAAGTGGTAAACATGTCATACACTGCTTTGAACTTTGATGACAAAGATTTTGTGGTCGTCAACTATCCAGAGGCTGATTCTTATGACAAAACTACAGATTGTATCCTTGGTCATACCAACACACAGACAGACAGACAGACAGACAGACAGACAGACAGACAGACACACACACACACACACACACACACACACACACACACACACACACACACACACACACACACACACACACACACACACACACACACACACACACACACACACACACACACACACAGACACCCCCCCCCCCACACACACTAAATGTAATGACTGCATTTTTACCATTCTCTTTGTACCATAGTCCTGTTACAACCGTACAATTTGCTAGCATACTACACTTTGTATGTACATTCATGTGAGTCTGTGTTGAGCAGCATAGATCATAAGAAATGCCTAACATGCCCAAAACATGAAATAAAACACACAAAGGAAGAAAATGTCTGATGCTTCTGAAAATAGCAGAATCCTTGATGTAAATGAAAATATGCATATTTATATTATTCATTCATTCTTTCATTTATCCTTATTATCATTATTATTCTGTATTTATCTTTACTATGATTCTGTATTTGTTTATCTTTTTATCTTGTCATTTACTTATTTTTACTATTATCATTACTATTATCATTACCATTATTGCTTTAAATTACAGACCAGTGCTGGTTGATTGTAAGAAAAACCCTATCCCTCGTCTCTCATCTTATAAGTCCTCAATAGTGACACCGCACTAACGAGTGGCAGTCGACTGTGACTTTTCGTAAACAATTTCACATTTACGGGCGCCTTCCACCTCCATTAACGTGCCCCGCTTTGCGTCGGACAATCAGATATGACATATTCATTCCAGACTGTTTACAATTTGAGTATTACACGTAAATGATTTACTGTCATCAAGTTCAAATTTCCCTGTATCACTCTTTTCCCCTTTCATTTCCAGTATATCTCGAAATTGATGAAAGGTTAACAGCAATCAATTCTACTTTCACGTGACTCATCTGTTTGAAAACCTCCTCTACTGTAGTATAAACATATCTTTAATATTTTTATATATCTTTATATATCTTAAATTATTTTCATGTATCTTGATATACATGTATCTTTATGTGTCTTCACATATCTTTATATATCTTCATATATCTTTATATCTTCATGTATCTTTATATACCTTCACATATCTTTATATATCTTTATATATCTTCACGTATCTTGATATATCTTGATATATCTTTACATATCTTCTTATAATTTTATAGATGCAAATAATATTCTTTTGTAAATGCAAATTAAGTAACTCTGCATATGCCTTACATTTATCATTTCATGAATTGCTTTGTAACATTGACAGAGCACTAAATGTTATGGCTGGGTATACATGTTTATTTTTCATACAAATTGTATACCCAGATAATAGACTGGAAGTCATTATCGTTTGGGAATTGGGATGTTTTAATTTTCAGGATTGTGGCATATTCAGCAAATTCGCAAAATACCAGGCACCCATACCAGTCTGCTTTCTGATGTAAGTGATATCTATTCTCTTGGATGAACAGAATAAAAGTGATCTGAGGTACCTGTTGGGCAGCTCTAAAAATTGACATTTCAAATAGTGATTACGACATGATTTGGAACTTGGTAATGTTAAATGGTAGTCAGTGAAAATAAGGTTTTCCATTAGTTTAGATATCATATGAGCCTTATAGATTTAGGATTCAGAAATATGACCAATTTTGTGTACTTTGAGTCAATACAGGTCGTGACTCATAATGTCACATTTCTTGGGACAAATTAACATAAACATGTAGGATGACACACAGGATTTTTAGTAGTGTTTGACAATGATCATATATATCAAAACAGTATCTCCTCACACAAAATACACGACTGAATAAACAAATAGCTATATAAATGAATAAAAACATAAAAATAAATCGATAGATAAATAAATAAACAAACAAATAAATATTTATAAAAGAGCAGTCAGAGAATTGCCAACTTACCGATAACTTTGATGGTTGGGTGGGGTCTGTGGTCATTTGAACCGGCCCACTGGGGGCGCTCTTCCTCCTCTTACGGTTATCCCCGCCCTCATGGTTGATATCTAGAAAAACAACAAAATTGAGAGAAAAGAATTATTAGAACGGAATTTAAGGTAACATTTGATGCAGATTTATAGTCATGATATATTCAATTTCATTTCGTTTGTTTCTCTCTCTACATACATGTCTCTAAAAATGTAGAAATAAACTGTTTACATCGCTATTTTCTGAATGCACCTCAATATTTGAAATGGCCCTTCATTAGCCACCCCACCGCCCCCCCCCCCCCAAAAAAAAACTAAAACCCAAACCCTTCTTGGTGTAACAGTTACTGAAAATAAGTATATTCGCGTACATATATTTTTCGCATTTTGCCTCAAGACGGGGAATTCGCGAGTGTATATTTTCGCGATTTTATGTATTTACATTCACTTTGTACAGAAATATCAGGAAGTGAAAATTTTCGCGTTCAGTAAGTCGCGAAATTCGCCGAAAATAACCAGCCGCGATATTCAGTGTATACAGTATACATTCTAGGTCATAGGACTTATAGTCAATGAATACACAAACTCTAGCTCGGCCTTGATACAAAATACATATATCAAAATATTGCCAAAAAAGAGTAGAAATCAGCACAAATAGGAATGCTGAAGACAGAAATACTGTGCTTACGAAGATTTTAATCATTTCCATGCTGTCAGGGATGTGTGCAAAAATGTTCACATGTTTTTGTGAGGTAAACAGCCTCTTTACATTTGAACACATCATGAAATATTTTTAATAATGCACTAGTACATAATTCAGTGCAAAGCACATCGATTCAAATATAATCAACAACATAATATTATAGCTAATGTCAGGAACACAAAGAATTCTGACTATGTGAAATACACCAGGAGGTTCACATGATACTCTCAAACAAAGAGAGATGTCCTCAATCACATACATACTCACCTCCACAGAAATGTCACAGTACTGAACTTCCAAAAATAGACAATATTACATATTCCACACACAGAAAATAATGATTTGATTGTCTTTGGAACCACAGCCCTACATGAATCAAATACGCAGGTCCACTACATCCCCAATAGCTGCATGAATTCTCTCTCATACACGTCATCCACACAGCATCTCTCCTCCTCCTCCTTTGTTGCCGAGATGCTGCAAGTGATGCGGGCAAGATAAAGAGGAATCTGGGCATCGAGATGGAAAGGACGATGCCAACCAAGGATGGGGGAGGGGTGGCGATGATGAGGAGTGGAGAAAAGGTAATTAGAACGGGATCAAGGACAAGGATTCAGGGTATTCTTCACTAGAGTCGTCGTCAGCAGAGATGACTGAGTCGCGAGACACACAACAAATTTAGGGAGTACTTTGTGACAGACCGGCTGTTATATTCAATCCCATCTCATTGCATGGGGACTTGTAAAAGGAACAGTAATTTTTGTAATTAGAAAAATGGTTGTTATGAATTTTAATGCTGGTGGTCATTATTTTGAGTGTGCAAGTTAACATTTAAAGTTAACATTTAAACACTCTTTAACACTCTTTAACACCTCTTTTATGAAAATGAAAATAGATATTATTTTCAGAAATTTATCACTTGATTGGTAACACCCTTGTTAAATATTATTTTTGCTTTGCAACCATTGCTATCAAGGCACCATTAGAACCAACCAGGAAACCTACAAAAGCCATCCAAAACTGTAATCCATAGAAATATATGTATTTGAATAGGAGGTGTTGCACCCACAAATGTAATAATCGTCCACAAATGTAACAACGCCCACAAATGTAATAACACTTTACCCACAAATGTAATAATCACCCACAAATGTAATAACACTTTACCCACAAATGTAATAATCGCCCACAAATGTAATAACACTTTGCCCACAAATGTAATAATTGCCCACAAATGTAATAAAACGCCCACAAATGTAATAATCTGTCGCCACAATATGTAATAATGCATTTTACCCACAAATGTAATAATTTCGAACTGCTTTAGGATCTTCGTTTATGTCTTCACGCTTCTATCACCCTCTATACTAGTCTATATATCAGACCCTAGTAAGTATAAGAACGATCTTAGTTAGTCTATTAAGTAGACCTCAGTAAGTTTTTTCTTATCCATAAATGTGCTGACTTTTCAACGTGCATTCCATACCCCCTGATAGTCTATACATCAGACTGAAGGTAGTTAGAAAAAAATATATCTCTATAGTTATTAAAGTCTACGTACTACACCTGCATTTGTATTTGTGTATCCATATGCTGACTTTTCAGAATTACATTCCAACCCTCAGCCTAGTCTGTGTATCAAACCTTAATTTGTGTTATATACACGATCCCATTAGTCTGTGCATCAGACCTTAATGAATATTTGCAGATAACTAGTCTATGTAAAAGACATTATTCATGAACACATAAGGTAATACCTGTTACTCTATATACTGGATAATATACAAGTTCTGAGTTTTCAGACTCTCTACTATCCCTGTTTAGTCTATGAAGTAGACCTCAATGAGTATTTTCTTATCGACACATGTGCTGACATTTCGAATGTACGTACCCACGGTAGTTAATACGTCAGACTTACGCTGGTATGTTGCTATAATTAATTTGTGTAGATGGGTATTTGTGTATTAATTATTACCATCTTCGGGTAGTCTTTGTATCAGACCTTACCTTATGTAATAGCACATTATTCATAACTTTAAACAGTAGTAGTCTATGTATCAGCCACATATGGGTTTTATGTATTAATTATTACCATCTTCGGGTAGTCATTGTATCAGGTTGTGGGTAATAATGCTATTACATAAGCTAAGGTCTGGTACAAAGACTACCCGAAGCTGGTAATAATTAATACACAAATACCCATCTACTGCTGATACATAGACTACTACTGTTTCAGGTTATGGGTAATGTGCTACTAGATAAGCTAAGGTCTGATACAAAGACTACCAGAAAATTGTAATAATTAATACACAAATTCCCTTCTACAGCTGATACACACTTACACAGATTAATACTGTTTCAAGTTGTGGGTAATATGCTATTACAAAAGCTAAGGTCTGATATAAAGACTACCCAAAGATCATGGTGATAATTAATACACAAATACCCATCTACGGCTGAAACATAGATTACTACTGTTTAAGGTTATGGGTAATGTGCTACTACATAAGTTTAGGGTCTATTGCCAAGACTACACGAAGATGGTCTTACACAAGTACTCATCTACGGTTGATACATAGACTATTACAAAACTAAGGTCTGAGAATAAGACTAGTGAGGATGGTCATCAGTAATACACAAATGCCCATCACGGGGCTGATACCTAGACTACGAGTCTTAGAAATTATTACATTTGTGGGCGAAGTGTTATTACATTTGTGGGTGATGCGATATTTTATTACATTTGTGGGTAAAGTGCGTTATTACATTTGTGGGCGACAGATTATTACATTTGTGGGTGTTTTATTACATTTGTGGGCGATTATTACATTTGTGGGTAAAGTGTTATTACATTTGTGGGCGTTATTACATTTGTGGGTGCAACAGGAGGTCTGGATGGATCAGACCGTACCAAGATCCAGTCTGGTGGTGGGCGTCCAGACCCAAACATCAAATGTAAACAAGCTAGTCAGCCAAGGATTGAATATGGATCAAGGCACCATCTCTCTTATGATTGGTATTCATATGCAAACAGGTATTAAAGCCCTCTACAGTAATTTGGCTGCAGGTTAAGTTGTTCTATTTTTGTTGGCTACATGCTTCTTGTTTAACCCTTCCAGAACCAAACTCAACATATCAAATGAAAAGTCAGTGGAGTTATATTGTAATATAAAGTACACTCTGTTGAATTACTTGTTTTTTATGACATGCACCCATCCCCCTGCACACTATTATTATTACCTAAAATCTAGGAAAATAAAATACTGTCAATGACTGTAGTCATGAATTGTTTGCATTTATTATGGTTTTATACCATGTTTTTTTTTTCCAATACCTACATCTGTTTTATGTAGATTTACCGCAGTCTTCAAAAATAATATCTAAAATTATTACTTCATCATTATAATGTTTTGTGCTTGTATTAGTAATCTTATAATGTAATACACCAAAGTATACATCAACTTTTCCCATAATCAACAATTATTCAAGTCTTGCATTCATAACATTCAGCATATACATGTCATCACACATTTCAGATTTCCAAGAATGGCCTATATAGTGCCAATATGATGTACAATAACAACCTGACTCTCTGCACTGGACGATGAAATTAAAGCACAGCTGAAAGAGGAAAGCAGGCGGTTCGCTCCTAGCAACACCTCTTTGTTGAAACATCCGTTTTGCGATACGGCAATGCTGTGGATAGCCCAGAGCAAACCGGACAGTTAGGAGTAGTCCTGGATTTAATCAATTACTCGCCGGTGCAACTGCCGCCTTCCGTTTAATTTGCAGTTGGCGAGAATCGGGCGGAATTCTAATAACGATGGGAGTTTAGGCTGACGACGCACAGGTGATGAATTTGGACACGAGTCAACATTCCTCTTATTGTGTTGTAAAGAGTAATTTCATTGTAGGTATTTCTATTAGATTTCACCATTAGCGAGTAGTCAATTATGAGGGCTTGGTTTTATATACACTGCAATAAAACTCTAAATGCCTGGTTACACTTGCTCTTTAGTTATTATGCTTACTAAAATTAAGAAAGAGTGGCAAGAATTTGATTGGGGGGGGATGGGGTGTGTGAACTGTCCTTGGTTAATGATTTACATACTATTTAGACACAATGCAATGGTGAGCTTGAGTAAAATTGCTACAGGCAAAATGTTAATCACTTAGTATTGTTTAGGTCGGACATGGTTGCTATGACAACAGGAAATGGTTGGTAATTAGTAGTGTTGCACGACTCCAGGATTTTTGGGAGTTGACTAGTCGCTGATCAAGAGTCGCGACTCGGACTATTTGCCGACTCTCGGCGTTCAGTTCTGTCGGCATGATTAATAGATAAAAAGAAGCACACTACAATTGGCCTATACAATGACTGTTCAGTGTCCTCCTTCAATGATTTCAGTTCAACCAAGGAGTTACTCCTTGATTCAACAGCCTGAATATATAGTCCATACACGCCTAACTTACCTCTACTTGAACTGAACTGTACATGATTTGACATAACAATAAACTTTTTTTCACTTGTTTTGTATGGCATACATTATGTGATTTAAAGGAGTCGATTCTTGCATTTCTAAAGTCGGAGTCGCGACTACTTAACGATAGTCACAACTCTGACTTTTGGTGAACACAGGTAATTATTTGAAAGACTATAGACTATTCCTAGAAATGTAACTCTGTCATTCATTTTATCTATTGCCTACAAGATTCTGTAATTCCCAGAATTAATACATGACACACTAAATTCCTCTATGCAATGGGTTAAAGGGAGAAAGTGCCAGCAACTAACAGGCATAAGTTAAGAATAAAAATGACATTGTGAGCATTGTGAGAATTATGGTATATGGTGACAAAAACAGCCTAAATAAGGGGTACTGTGTGATACTCACCCTCATCAAGGCCCTATAACTTAGTTAGTTTGTGTTTATTTTACGTCTTTGTAAGTTTTACCTTTAAGACAAAACTTGCAGAAACAGCTACAGGGGGAGGAGCTTATCAATTCAAACAGTGCATGCATTACCACGGTGCGGCTCACACACGTCGCGTGGTATGCATTGGTCACGCATGGTCAGCTCCCAGCAGTGCACGTGCAATCTGATTGGTTGGCAAGAACTCAAATATTTTCTGAACTTATGCCTGTTAGTTGCTGGCCCCTTCTCCCTTTAATTGCCCTTAGTGACTGACTAAAATTGATGTCGCTGTTTCTTTAATTAAAACCACCGAGCCAAAGAGGTTTAAAGGCCCACTGTCATGACAGGATGAAAAATGCCCTCTTTCGAATAAAATCATGAAAAGGGTGCACTAATCACACCCATAATGCAACACAAACAGCCATGACAGTGTGGAAAAATACATTTGTGTTTCTCCCACAATCTGTACACTATAGCACTGCAACACTCCATGTTCGTGAATATATGCCTGTATTCCAGGACTAGTTGACATCGAGTCTGTGATTGAGTTGACCCTTGACAGTGGGCCTTTAAACAATCTATGTGGTAGCAGTGGTAGAGATACATGTCAATGTGTTTGTGTAATATTCAGATTTTCTCTACACATCTGCCTCATACTGTATACAATCATTAAAATCCTTCCAGTAATTCAATTATCTGGTGCTTCAAAATCAATATTTCCTTTCACGCAGATGCAAGATTTGTAGTTCCATTCCGAATATAGATTTTGATTAAAACAAATCAATTTCAACAAGGAACTCCCTTAGGAGTTATTGATATGACAAAGACCAACATTAGAAATCATTTCAAAATCAACCTCATTACCTTGAACACCTTGTACATGTAACAATGTTGTTTTCACAGAAGCACCAAGACCCTCTCAGCAATGTTTTACAATGTAAGTGACTACTGTAACAATTCTATCAATGCGTACATTATAATCCCCATATGTACCTCGAGCAGGTCAATATCAATGCAAGATTCTTCTTACAAGTCAATTTCAATCAATCTTTCGAAGGGGAAGAACAATTTGGAATATGTTACTGGAAAGTGGAGTGGTGAACACGGGTATAAAGGAGGGACCTGAGGATGTACACGTATGCCTCATAGGAATTCCTAATGTCCTCCCAAACGATACCCCCCAAAAAGTGACAGATTGCAGTGATCGAGAGAAGGGGGGGGGGGGTGGGGAGTAGAGACACACAACAAAAAAGTCATAAAGCATCACAGCAAAAACAACAACAACAACAACAACAGTATTTTAAAGAAGATTGTAGAAATACATGTACAATACTGTAAAAGTGGATATTTTTGTGCAATTAATTTTTAGTTCTGGTAGAATTTGGTGAAGTTTCACATGTTTTTAATTTCGTGGACAGGTGAACCACACAAGACACAACCCCATTTCAGTAGCTAACCACCCATGCACACACTGTCCAAACCAAGTCCAAACATCAAACAAGAACCGTGAAAAATAATACAGAAGAAAATTCACATTTTTTTTTGCGCTATCATCTGCAAACATGGAAATTTTCACAACGCGAAATATTCCACATTTACAGTAGTTTCTAAGTGTTTGTTGATTAGTTCCTATAATTGCACTGTAAAGAATTGAACAAAAGTGGGCAGCAGACCCGAACCTCATTCCTCATACTTTCATGGTCATATTTAATCATCACACATCCACTGCTGCCCTTTTCCCATGGCGCCTGTGATATTCATTATCATTGATTGCCGAGTGCTAAATAGGTCAGTGGTGAGGCAGATTGTGCTGAACTAACAACACAGACAGAGGACAATGTACTGCTTGTAACTCTAGAGGGCAGCAGACCACTTGTCATACAGCACAACTTTGCTTCACAGGGCATTCCTCCCCTGGTGAAAGGAATCTTTATTGTAGGTCACAACTCTTTCCCACCTCTGCTTCATACATTGATTGAGCAACTTATTCTATGACTTGATAGAAATTAAATATAATCCTTAATACAGTACACAGTAAGAGGTATTAATTTTAGTTGTATACTTTTTGTTTGTTGTATTGCTCTACAACAATTTGTTGTTCTTTGTTATTTCATTTTGCTTTTTGTTTATTTCTGTATGTTTGTTTTTGGTGTGCGTACATGTACATGTGTGTGTATGGGGCTGGGGGTGTATGCGTATGGGGCTGGGTGTGTGTGTGTGTATGGGGCTGGGTGTGTGTGTGTATGGGGCTGGGTGTGTGTGTGTATGGGGCTGGGTGTGTGTGTATGGGGCTGGGGGTGTATGTGTATGGGGCTGGGGGTGTATGTGTATGGGGCTGGGGGTGTATGTGTATGGGGCTAGGGGTGTATATGTAAGTGTGTACTTCTAACATAAAGACGCTACATAACACTGTAGAAGACCCGTTTAAAAATTTGTCAAACTTTGCTGTCTGACATATCTGACAAGGTTTGAATGGACAAAAAAACACTCCAGGATACAAAAGTTTGGACAGTTTTGCTGACACTAGTACAATATGTGCAGAGAGAATTTGGCACATAAATATATTCTCAGCTGATAGGAAATTCTGCAACACAGCAGCCTATGGGGGGGGGGGGAGATGGAATGGTCTCTCAATGATTTTCACTTGTTTAAAGCACTTAATGATCGTTTTAAACTGCAATTTTTTAGGGCTTTATTTTTAGACCATATCAGAGACACTGGTAACATGGGGAATCATGTAGCTCAGATTTTTTAGCCTGGAAACATTGTTATACAATGCCTTTAATTGCTATAGACTCAAGTGAAATAAATATTAATAAATAAATTATATAAATAAGCATTTCAGTCATTCATAAATTTACAAGCAAAAATGAAAGAAGTATATTTACCTACAACAAGGGATGCAAGGAAATCATAGCTACATTTTCTTAAAACACATTTTATTTATATGCATTCTACTGACCCTCTTGTGCAGAGCTTTTATGTAAGACGTCCGATTTATTCATGCATGAACAACAGCGCTTTCAGATTGGAATTCTCTCATATTGATTTCTGCCGTCCACAAGGTTTCCTTCGGCAATAAAAACAATCAATATAGACGATGACTCATCGTTAGCGCCTGCCACGTTTGATGGGGGAGAGACAATACTACAAAGGCCCCTCCCACCCCCCAAAAAATACAATGGGGGCTGTGAATGACCCATCTATAACCACTCTCCATACCCCCCAACAGATGTCAAATACTGACACAGAACCCTATACAGATGATAAAGAGTTTTGGGGTGTATACATTTTGGCCTGTCATGTTTGACAGGGAAAGACAACACAACAAAGGCATAGTGCCTCCCCCCCCCCAAAAAAAAAAATGACAAGGGGGCTGTGAATAACCCATTTATTACCCCTCTCCATACCCCCAGCAGATGTCAAATACTGACACAGAGCCATGTACAGATGATAAACAGTTGTTTGG
>JZLH01S0038183.1:23819-48307 GCA_001188425.1 Eucidaris tribuloides
ATGGTTCTGATTCTCCTAGAGGGTGCTGTTGAAGATTTAAAATTTAGAGTGGAAATGATGTCCCCCATTGTTTCTTCATGATTCATACCCATTCAAACCATTAAAATTTAATATTATTCCAGATAGAGCAATTTATATAATTTGTGATTTGTCCATTATTTCACGGAATTGCCCATATAATAAATGTTAATGATTTGGAATTTCTTTGAACTTCACATTTTTATTTAGTGATGATGCTCTAAAATGTAGGCCTACAGGATAAAAAGTAGGTGGACATTACACACACATGTTTGGGCTACACATTTCATATGTTTTGATCAAGCTCGATAAACTATTACTTCTCAGTAAAGTTTTCACTATAGAAAGCCCCGATGATGAAAGTAGGCCTAATATGTTTCTTATAATCTAATGAAAATACAGGGGAACTCCTACATTTTAAACAAAATATTGTTTATATAATATACTGTAATGCAGTAAATTAAATAAATTTGATCAATCTGGCAGCAACTAAACAGCAAAGACAGTTGAATGTTACAACAATCATAATTCAAAACCAAAACAAACAAACAACAATAAAGAACATTGGTGATATTGCATAACATAACTTCAAATCATCCTGATTTCTGGGCACAAAGCAAACACAGTTGCGTAGAACAATGGTGATGCACATACAAATACACATGTACACTGTAAGTACCACTATCGTCTGATTAAAATTTGTACATTTAGCACGATATGCCGTCATTAATCTCCCCTTGCAATGACATTTTGGCGTAAACTTTACAGCAGCTCATTTCGTCTACGGTAAACTCTGGTAAACTCGCGCATCACACATTAATTTTAACGATCTCCACTCTGCGTATGATGAACCTGACAGTAGACATGACATTTATCTTACATTCCTTCAATTAGAATCCTACATGCAGTACGGTAAATTTATTTGATTTGTCGAAAGTGGTATGGATGCAAAATCATAATCAAATGCAAATGAAATGCAATTTTGGTTTGGAACACAATTTTATTCTGTTCTAAAATAATTATCATTAATACTAGTTGTTTACTATGGTAGCAGTAACAGCAGCAGCTGTAGTGCGGTGGTGGTGTGTAATAGTAGTAGTAGTAGTAGTAGTAGTAGTAGTAGTAGTAGTAGTAGTAGAACTACATGTACTACTACTACTACTACTACTTTTTGTACTACTACTCCAGGACTTCTCTATCAACACTACTATTTCATGTGGTATTACTATTATTATTATTATTATTATCATTATCTTCATCACCACCATATATGTCTTTATTATATTGTGTGTTTTATTCTGTGTGCTTGTGTCTATGTGCATAAAATGTAAAATATGTATGAGCATGTACTCCTAACCACCTACGTTAATGACTACTAATGAGCATATTAGGTAAAACCAAACCCTATCACATAAAAAATCTACTTAATTAACTGCTCTACCATGAAAAGTTCCACTCTGACATGTAAATCTGCACGTATCCCATGTTTCAATCCTTCGTTGATGAATAATGGATGTTTTACAAAGTTCAGTTGCATATATGCTGTACTTGGTAAACAAAATATATCACTTACTTTATAGGCTACCAGCAAAAATGTATAGAAATCTACAGATGCATGCTACGAGTTCAAGGAGCTAACAAGTTGAGGATTCATAGAATAATGCATGTCTGGCTGCATACATGTATGAAACAGAAAAACAAAATAACATACACATAGTTCACAGTGATATGTTAATAAATTACATATCACCAACTTGTCTCATGGCCCACATTATTGAATGATACATTTATCAGGATGAGGCACTGATTACTGTATGTAAAATGTATGTAAAATTGGAAAATTTAATAATGAAATGCTGCCCCTAAAAAGTTGCAATTAGTTGTACAGTGTATGACAGGCTTGGCAGCAGCATTAATTGCACTTTAGACCAAGGGCCTACATTACATCTTTGAGCATAATTTTTTGAGTGGATCAGTGGGTAATGTGGAAGGGGGGGGGTGGTACTTATTGTTTTATTGTAAATCAAACTGTACCATCCTTTAAAAACACTTGAGAGAAACATACATGATAGTGCAACAACAAATTTCTAATACTCAACTAAACCCCTTTGAAGAAGATTTGATTTAAAATCTCAAACACAAGGCAATAGCAAGATTGTGTCTCGCCCACTAAATATCACAAAGGTAAATTTCCCCAAGTACATCCCTAACCCACGTCTGACCTCGAAATGACCTTTGACCTCATCATGTGACCTCTGACAGCACAACATGCGGGTACCCCATGTGCATCTATCACCAAAGTTTGGTTGCCATTGGACCTACAGTTGCCAAGTTATGGTGTATAAGAGAGACTTGCATGGTAAACTTAACAGTTGACTCTCAAATGACCTTTGACCTCGCCAGCATGTGACCTCCGACAGCACAACATGCGGGTACCCCTATGTGCATCTATCACCAAAGTTTGTTGCCATTGGACCTACGGTTGCCAGTTATTGTGTCATAAGAGAGACTTGCAGGTAAACTTTAACGTTGACCTCAAATGACCTTTGACCTTCCATTGTGACCTCGACAGACAACATGCTGGGTACCCATGTGCAATCTATCACCCAAGTTTGTGTGCCATTGGACTTACGGTTGCCTAAGTTATGTGTCCTAAGAGAGTCTTGCAGGTAACACTTGTGATGGACGCCGGATGGCATTTGGATCCCTTAGTCTTGCCGTCACCTTCGGTGGGCGAGACAACAAGTATAGTTTTGGTCAATCGGACAAAAATCTTTCACAAAGTATTCTATTGTCAGCCCAGACAACAGAAAACAACATCAACCCAACTGAAAATAGTTTATAGTGACAGAATATGATGTTTGAATTATAGGAGAACATCTACCGGTGACTTGTACATTACCAATGGGAAATGTCGACCCCCCCCACCCCCCCCCACCCCCGACATTTTACATGTTGAGTAATTTCTCAAAAAATGGGAGGTTTCAGATCTAGCAATTTTCAGGGCATTGATAGATTGTATAGGTGTATTTTAAAAAATATAACTTCAAAGAATTTCAGTTTTATCATTTACCAAAATGATACCTTGGCTTTAAATATAACACACATTTTCCACACACCCAAGCTAGAGATATCTTGTACTTGTCCTTGGCTGGGTAAACATTATGTACTAGACATTTATCAATAAAAAGGTTACTTTGATTTTCTTTGATCTTACTTCATTTCATTGTCCACAAATGCTGGACATAGTAACATTAAAAAAAGATAATAGCAATAACACTACACCAACAACAATATCATCCAACATTCGGTGTACTCTGAAGATTGAGTAAGGGCATAATGCAAGGGACAATATATCCTTGACTGCCAATTCAACTTTACACTTTCACTTTTCATTTTATTTCCGTGTTTTATATGACACACATTTACCGACATGTTTCTGACAAAATTCAAAATCAACATTCGGCTAAGATCACGCCATGAGTTAAATCGGGGAGGTGGGTTTAAATCAAATATTCTTTGCCAAACCAGCTGCGGGCCTCCCACGTTGGCTTATCAACATTATTAAAATGTATGAGTGGAATATTTCTCTAATGGTTTCAAGTTATCAGCTACTAGAGAAACCAATTTCCTGCGTGGTAATATCATGTTCCAAGTAATTGCCAAGCCTTAAAACACAGGCCCGTTCACACCAGCCTGTTTTATATCAAGATTTTTTTTTTGTCATTTGTCAATTACATTTAATTGATTCTGATAAATCAACTTTTATATGCTAAATAGTTTGTCTGTGGTGGTATATTTTCATGAATTTTGCATCTAAATGCGATAATGTTCACTTCCTGATTATACCTGCATAAAGTCAATGCAAAGGCAATAAAATCACGTATGCAAAATATGGTGTAGGCTTTATAGAGTTGCCTCAACACACTTGCTTTACACATTAAAACCTGTGAAAATAGTATTAGCCCAAACATTCATGGAGTATAGACATGAAGAAAATTTTAATTATCCTCAGACATAATGGTAATTTAGTGACATTTTGTGTCCAAAACAAACGGAGGATTGCTCACAAAAAGTAAAGTCTTGCTACGTTTTGCCAATATGTAAGAATTCTTAAAGATTAATTCGTCATCATCATCATGTGCCATCTTCGACACGAAGGTTGGCCACCACAGTTCTCCATCTAACTTGATTCTCTGCAGCTCTCTTCGTTTCCTAAGTTCCTGAGATGTTGCTGAGCTCCATCTTTTGTTGTTATCACTCCATCTCTCTCTTCCTCTTACTCTTGTACTCTGAATTGTGCCTTCTAAAAGGGTACTACTTGCCAGGTTTCCTGCACTTCCTCAAAGTAAATGGCCTACATAATAACTTCATTCATATCTGCCTAATTTTTCTGAAATTGCCAAAAACGCATTTCGCTGATTTTTTCCTTTTGTTCAATGCAACTTGCTATCAGCCTGGGACTCTCCTTTAACCCCACATTAATAGAACCAGCTGGATCTGGTACCAGCCCTTTGCGGTTTCAACATTACAGAACAACTGTTCAAACATTATAACCCATAGTCCCAAACCACAGTAATGTTGAATTACTGTGGGACAACCCAGGGTACAAGTTAGTACCATGGCTTCATTGTTAACCACTGCTTTGTAATGCCGACTTCGGAATCTTGGCTCCATTTCATTGCAAAATGAGTTTTAAATCAGGGAAATTCCAAAATTTACCACCACAGGAACAGAAGCTAGTAATTTCAGACAATTTTCTAGTCTTATGACCATATTTATACAAAAAAATCCATATAATCATCTAGAAATCACCACTAATTCTAACGCAGGGACCACTCAAGACCAATATCAACTATCAGTGTGAATGCACCTGGTGACTAAAATGAGAAATTGATTCATGTTTTGGTACATTTATTGATATAAACAACAAACAAAATCAGTGTGTGTAGTTAAACAAATATAAGCCTATAGAATGTGTTTGGTTTTGGTGTGTATGTTAAATGTTCAATGTCAAGATAGAATGGAATACTGCCCTCTTTTGATTCATGATGACAATGGGGACACTTACATTTCACATTGTAGGCTACCAGCATTAACTTCCTAAGTTGTGTGGAAAAATACAGCAATTCTTCTTGCAGTCTTAACACAATGGAACTGTAACAAACTAACAATGTAATTTACAAATATTATGAGTACCTAAAGAAAATACTGTGTTTATGGCCAGTATGAATGACTGTTCTCATAGATGTATGCTAAATTTGAAAAAAAAAATGATACTTGGATTAACAGAAACAATCACTTCTGTTTCTAAAGTCTGTTTTGATGGCTTCTGTCAGCAAATTTGTAACAGTCATTGATGCATTATACTTAAACATATAAGGACCCCCAATTTATTACCCCCCCCCCCCCCCCCGACTGTGCATCCCCATACAAAAATAATGACTCAATGCCCCCATTGTCAAACCCTGGCCCTGCCACAAGTTCAGTAACATTGTGAAAATACCGAACTGAACAAAAGACTTGTGCATTGTAATAAAAGAGCTTACAAATTTGATCATGTACGTTTCCCCTTTTGAAATACGCGTGATTGGTGCATGAATCATAATTGGGTACAAGGGCATATAGACTATTTCATTCTGATAGTTCACTTTTTGCCTCATTGTAATTGCAACTTGTTGCAGGTAGTAGGCACGTAGCTGCGCGAGTCTGTATTTACACTGTAAACTTGTTATGAAATAATTTGTATTTGATCATCATTATGTATTTTGGGTGGAGAAGGCTACTAATTGTTGCAATGTCTGTTAGGATACTGGAATGAAGTACATTAGTCATTCCTTACCAACCGTCAAATGTGCAGTGCTTAAATGGTGAAAGTTTCTGTTTTCCTGCTACATTTCTGAAATCAACAATTTTGTATTCATTATTGTAGCATGCTAGGGCTATACCATTGTCATTTCACTCAATGCTATACAGTGCAACTCCAGAAGACATTTCTGTGAAGAATATAGATCCCTCACTGCCCTCAAGGGTATTATGCATGGTATGCATATAAGAATGGTTACAACAAACAAATAAAGAAAGAAAGAAAGAAACAAATAAATAAATAAATAAATAAATAGATTAATAAAATAAATAAGTAAATAAATAAATAAATATATAAATAAATAAACTAAACTAATTCAATCAGTAGTACATACTTATAAATATGAAAATAAATATATAAATAAATTACTAAATAAATGAATAATCAAATAGATAAATAGAAATATTAAGTAATAATTAACTACCATTAATCAATCAATTATGACTCCTTTTGCTTACTTTGTTTCAATACGTGAAGCACATCCTGATAAATTGTCTATATATGCATTTCTAGCTTTATCAAAGACATGTTTTTGTTTTTATTCCTGGATATAAGTGCTGATTCAAATCAACCTTACTTATTTTACCATCATGTGCAGTTTTTCTCAAAATATGCCAGGACCTACAGGATCATATTCAAGGATTAATTCAATGGTCTGTTATTATTTCATGAGAAACATAATCAGAATCGACAGGAAGATTTGTTTTTCACTACAAAAGTGATTGCTCCCTTTTCACCGTTGAAATTCGATACAAGTCATCTCAAGGCTGATATGTTATAATCAAGGATCCATTACACCTCAGTGTTTCAAGTCTGCAACACTAAACAAAACCAATTTAACTTGTATAAAGTTACAAAAACAAGGCATTTTCTTATTAACCATCTAACCACTTCCCAAATTTATTCATTCAACTGTTTATAATTCAGAAAAGAAAAGAATATCATATACAGAACATTTATTCAAGAATTCTACCTTCAAGCTACAAATTGCACTCAATCACTTTAGAAACTGTTGCAAGGTTTTGGGGGATGTATGAATTCCTAGAATTTGCACATTTTCGCTAATGTCGGAAACCGAAGCTCTCCACCAGTATGCTAGAAGAATGAACATACTGAACCAATATTGACATTTCCATTTCACCGCTGTTTGCATTTCAGATCATGGTCCATAAAGCAACCACACATACTTCCCGCCAACAGACCCGGCCCTATTTTCATGCGGTTTCTATTGACACGATTCCGTTCATGTGAAATGAGGCTTTCTTTTCCGGTGCGACAAAGCAATACATTAATAAGGTAACATTAAGGGAGAAGTTTCCTCATAAATGTACATCAATCAGAATTCACATCAGTGAATCCACACAACATTTTTTAAAATCAAATATTGAAAGTTTAAGCAAATATGATATTTCTTTCAAAAAAATAATTTTCATGAAAAATAAAAATGGAAATTTATAAGAAAAGTTATTTAAAATTCTACTTCAAAGCCCAAGTAGAGTTTTGATCAAATGGAAAACTTTTTCATCAATCATTGACAAAGTATTCTATTTTCACCTCAGGGACCAGAAAATACAGAAAATTGTTTATAGTGACAAACTTTCATGTTTAAATTATTGGAGAGCATATATTGTATTTAACCCTTAGGGGACGACGGACTTGTACAGAAGCCCAGTTTTTCTCAGACCCAAACACAATTTTCTTAATTTATACAAGTCTTAAAGGTAAATGACATGATTGGGGGTATTCCTCAACTTGGGCTGATACTACTCTAGAATCAAGTAAACTATGCAAGGCTTCTCCTGTGAAAATCTTGTAGTCAAACGTTCACTCATTCTAAAACAAACAATGTCAATATCACTAGTAGCATGGAAACTTGCTGTGTGGCTCTCTATGGGGCTTATTTTTACCCTACCCGGCAAAGAATAAGATACTCCTATGTTTATGCTTGATTCTCCTTAAGTAAACAAATTACAGACAAATCCTCCCAGGTGGGAGATCCACATCTGCTAGTGAACAGCTGGTATATATTTCAACTCATTTGGTTCTTGAGGCATTTTCAAGTGTTCCCAATGATGTCACTATCCTTTAACGTGTACTAATAAAGGGGCAGAGTCATCTAGTAGGCAATGTAACGTTAGTGTGTGAGAAACAGTTAGCATAATATTCTGGGGTTTTGTGATAGACAGACGTGTTTGAATATGCCATGTACTGGGCTTCTGTACAAGCCCGTCGTCCCCAAAGGGGTTAACCCTTTAGTCACTGAAGACTCTGTAGATAATGGCTTATGGCTCCCTGGAAGGTACAGCAATATTGCCCTCAACGGTGCACAAAAGACAGGCGTACAATGTATACTAGAGCGCAATTTACGGACGAGCGGTTTCGGGCGGTTTAGGGAGTAATAAGACGGGCGGTTTAGGGAGTAATAAGACGGGCGGTTTTGGGCGTTTCAGTGAACTACGGGTGTACAATGGATACTAAAGCACATTTTACGGCCGGCGGTTTCGGGCGGTCTAGGAAGTAATAAGAGGGGCGGTTTCGGGCGGTTCAGGTGCTAAAGGGTTAATGTAATTTACATTTTGGGTGATTTCTCAAAAATAGAAGAGCTTCAGAGTGAGCAATTTTCAGGGAATTGATATATCTTATAGGCCTACATGTAGGTCTATCTCAACAACATCACAAATTCATTTTTCAACATTTACCAATTCTATTCTTGGCTTTACCCCCCCCCCAAAAAAAAAAGAAAAACAACAACAACAACAACAACAACAAAAAAAAAAAAACAAAATAAAACAAAAAAACAACATCAACAAACTCAACAAAGACACTATTGAAAACAAATAAATAATAAGTGTGCAAAATGTATGTATTTCAGTAGAAAAGATAGTTGTTTGAAAGAATATTCACACGTAGATGTCAAGGACAGGTCTTGATGAAATAGACAAATTGGAATGCCAGGAATGATAAACTTGCGCTCCAACTGACAGTCCAAAAAATGCTAAAATAAAAACAATTCATGCAACACTTCACAGAATGCCTGTTGGTAGATTGTATGCCTACCTGACTATCTGGCCATAACTTTTTGTTTCTTTCAATATATAAAATGATTTGGTTCACCAATTTTTACACAAACTAATTTTCTTTTTTTTTTGGTACCTCTTCTGTATTTCTCCAATGGCCACTGCTATTGAGTGAGGTTATGAATAATAATCAAAAGGAGGGAAATATATACAGTTTGAACATATCAAAACAGTGATATGAAATTCTAAAGTATAACACAAGTCCATGTGACACCTAGCAAGATCAAATAGCAAAGTCCAAATCTTGGTTACTATAAAGAATAAAATAAAATATAAAAAAATAAATAAACACCTATACAATGTTGATTGAATGATTGATTTGGGTCTAATGAAACTTTCATCATACAAATGTCATATAACTGTCTCACAATGTATACAAATAACCTTCAAATATCAATTTAGTTGACACCATTTAAAATCCTATTATGAAAATAAGTAGTAAAATCATGGCTTGGTAACAGTATTTCATCTACTGCTTCTTTTCTTGGCATTTTTCTCTACTCTATGTGAAAAGTAAAGCACCTTCTTTTACATGCATAGAGTGTTCCTTTCTATCAAATGTTACACACAACTGTTTGAAAATTGTCTTTTTCATATAAGGAATGAAGCAAATTGCAATGTGCCAAGGTTTTGATTAGGCTGATATCCATGAAAGTTTACTCCAGACTACAAACCTATTACAAATCAATCACTTACGTGTTCATCTCATATGCACCCCCATTGTAATTTCTTTTTTAGCCACAATAGTATCCAAAATAAACTGATCATAAAAAAAAAATCAAATGACAGAACATTTTAAAGTGAAAAGGCACAATTGCAGCCCTGTTGCATACCATGGTGTACTGCCCCCATGGCGGTGTATTAGCTGGGTTTTAACCTACTTACACTAACAGCGGCATATACAAAACTCGGGCAAAGCGTGAATAGCACTCTTTGTCAAGTTTGGAATGGGGGGGGGGGGGTCATGTTTTGATGTCATCAAATCTATGTTTATATTATATTATTCACATGTGTATGTCAGTGTCTAGATGTCATTTTGTATGAAACAGATCCAGACATTTGTAATTGAAAACAGACATTTCCAAATTAAACTTTACCCATTCTATTATGGCATTTTTATTGTAGCTGAAAGGTGTACAGGTAGACGACCACCTGTAGTGTCAGTTGGCTATTTTTGGAGAATTGTTATTGATTGTATTTATGATCTGTTTACAGGATATGATCTTTTTGACAATCCAATATCTGTATCTGTGAGTAGAAGTGGTACATGGTGGATCAGTGCTGTGATGATGGCACAGTGCACCAGGACAGTGATTTTCCATTTCAAAAAACAGCCTTTTCCTTTTCAACAAATCTGAAATTCCACTTCAGCTTGCCAGAAAAAAATGGAAATTCTGTTTTGCTGTAGACTTTGTATGCATAAAAAGCAACAATTCCATCAAGAGAACTTATTGTAAATTATAAAGCCTACACTGTTTTGCTGCCATTTTTTTTGCTTTTGTTTCAACTTTTCCTAATTTATTATAATTTTTGTAGTTTTCTCTTTCAAAATGTGAAAATTTGGAGAAAAAACAAGTTTTCAGTCATTTTCTGTTTGAAAACTCGCTGTCCCTTTTAAGTGGTCATTTATGTTAATTCCGTCTGTTTTCCGCCTTTACAGAAAATCACTGTCTGTAACTAAGTGCGTGGAGTTCAGAATCAACAAGTCTTCAAAACTACAGAGCTGAATCAAAAGGGTTGACTGACCATTGACCAAATATCAGTACAATTCTCAAAACGGTCAGATAGAGTTTAGACAATTCTGTTGAAAAACTGATATTTGCATGGTACTTAGCCATGATTGCGACAAAAATATGATGTCATTTCAACACCCGTATTAGAGCATTAGTGGTGAATTGCTGGGAATAAAGAATAAGATAAAGAGATATATAGATAGAGTATAAGAGATTGCAAGCAATGTTGAAGGTTAAGGGGAAATATTAGAATGGAAGCCTCCTCAAACTGGATGTGGTTTGGAGGATTAACAACAAAATTCCACCTGCACTTACGCTGTAATTCTGATGCAACATACATAAATCAAATCCATGATATATGATCTGTGCACTTTCACTTGAGATAGCTGGTAGGATTTATGTTTCATACTCAGATTAGTGTGCAGTCTACAAACTTCAGGAAAATAAATACTGCTTCAATAAACTTACCAGAATACTGCCTCCTAAGTCTTCTCTGCATTTTTATTTGATATGGAGGCTGACCGCGATGATGATGACGTTGATGACGATGACGATGAGGGGGCATACAACAAGCGAACATGAGTTTCTAACAAATCCTGGTTTCAGGCATGCTCTGGCAGTCAATTTTTAATTTGAGGTGTTAATTTCTATTACTGGTGTGCACACATAAAAAAGTACTTCAGAATGCTACACAAACAACAAGAAAGTTTGCAACATGAAATCTTCTCAATGCAAATTTCTGATGACGGGCTGATATCTTGACATATTTTGCATTCTTCACTGGATATACCCAAAGATTGTGATGACAGGAATTCTTGAAGTATGAATATCATGACCCATGTAACAGCATATAAATCAGATCAGGTGAAATTGATACATTCTAGTGTCACATACTTGACATTGATGTTTGGATCGTTGTAGACGTAGATTGTGACGTTGATTTCAATTACAGTGATTCGCCTGCAACAGGTAGGCCTATATATTCCAAAGTGACTCCACACTGGGCTGAAAATACAAGACACTCTCTCTTCAAGTACAAATGACACACATTTCAATGTTCAATGTGACTCTAAAACACTTGTTGTTTGCTGGATATGTCAAAATGTTTCCACTTTTGCCAATCCCTGCAATAGTTATCCTTTTTTTCATCAACATGAATGGTATGTGAAAAATTTGGCATGCCAGAAGTGAAACTGACTAACCATGCCCCTCTCTGTCAATGATAATTCAGTCGGGGAATACTTTTGAGTAATAGCATATATTTCAATGTTGTCACAGCACTGAAATGTATCACAGTACAACATGAAATGCTAACATTTGTCACTTGAGACCAGAAATATCACAGCAAATAAATGAACAATTAATTGTTCTCGATGGAGTAATATGTTTCAGAAACATTTAATGATTCCGTCTTGATATTGTCAATAGAACCAAAGGTGTAGATAAGCTCTTAAACTTGCTGTAAGTTATCTCCCTCTTGAAAGTTGACATCCACATCCACACCTTTGGGGAGCGCTAAATTCCTACATCAGTGGTCTGCTGGAGTCAAACGTGATCTGGCGCTGGAACACATGGGTGACAATACCCCTGGTGTACATGACAAAAGCTCATAACCTCCTACAAATCCGGATTAGTAATCCCTGATTAAGTATAACAGACTGATTAGTTCCACACTAGCTGTAGAAGCCACTTGCTAATTGTTATCTGCAAGGAGCTGGTAGAAACCATCAATAAAAGCTCCTAGCTGTGAACGGTTATAATGTAATTCTCTTGGTCTCTTCTTGTTGTCTGGTAATCAGTCTAGTCTGTACTAGTCAATACTCCACTTAGGGCCTGCTTGCAAAAGTAACAACATCAAAATGTAATGCGAATCAATGACTCCATTCAAATACGCACAAGTTTTTTATGATCGGTGGCCCACCACAAGTTTTCGCAGACTCATCAACGACCGACGAAAATGGGAATTTGTGGTTTGACTGGCATATTTGATATTAAGTTGCCCATGGCGCACCTGTATGGAAATGCACTCCTAAACAATGAATTTCACAGTCTGTCATGGGTGTCAATAGTCCCACCTATACAAAAACCTGTTAGTCATTCAACCGTAACCATACTTTTGTCCACTGTGCTCCCAGCTTTGACACACAGACGAACAATAGAACAACACAGAAAAAAAAAAATGGTACAAAGTGTTGCCAATAAAACACAATTGGTCGCTGTCAAATGATATCAAATGATCGTGTAACAAGTATCTAAAGGGATCAGAATTGTGAGACAGAATTGAGATATATATACATGAAATGTCACTACAGCTACATGTTCATGAACCACGGGGCCAATTCTCTCCCGGTGGGTGGAGAGTAATTTCGGTGCATCTGTTTGAGATTAAATCACTGAAACAAAATTCAACGGTGCATAATATGAAATACTCTTCACACGCTACAAAGGTTTGCCGCACGAGAGCACAGAGTTCTATACGCTTTGCTGGCAAACTTCATTTTTTCTTCTCTTTTCCCACTTTTTTTTCAGAGATCAAATTTGCTTCTTTTGATGTGCCTAAAAGTGTGACACACTCCACCAAGCTTTAGGAGTTTGACATGGCTTACAACAATCACCGAGCCTGTTCCAGCCCTTCAAGCCTAAAACTAATTATAAATCAAACACGGTTATTATAATGCTAACAAGAAGCTTAGATACAGTTGCTTCCTAAACACAAGATAAACCAGATTGATTCACCCCAATTACTTGAATTACAATGAAACTGGAAATTACATGTACATGTAGATGAAAAATATAAACTACAGCCAAAATGCCACAAACAGGTTTTAAATTAACTTGGTTGTATCTGAAAAATACACAATACCAAACAAATTAACTCCAATATAGGCCCGAAAAACGTCATCCAGTAGTACCAAAGTATATTGAGGATTGATATTAGGCCCCCCCCCCACCCAACCCACCAAAAACATTTGAAAATGCAAAGTTTGTGTAGTGGTGTTAAATATGGACATAATTCTCCCCAGTATTCTTTGAAGAATTCAATGTTTTGAGGTGAAATCATGTAAGCAAATAAACTGTATGCTCTTCAATTTTTTCAAAACATTTCTGGACCTGCTTACAAAACTCATGTGAAAATACAAGTACAACTCTTTCCTACCACATGTATTTGCAGAGTATTATTTCAATGGAATGATAACAATCATGTCAGAACGTACTGAGATAAATTCATCAGATTGCTAGATTTAAAAAAGTACTACTGTCATGAACATTTCAAAGAGCTAACATATGAGATGAAATTGATATACTTAATCCAACAAAGACTGGATTTCCTCAGGATAAAACCCCCTGAAGACTAATTTCCTTCCTAAAAAAAAAAAGAAAATTAAATTTGGTATCAAATATAATCTTTTAAAACGTGACCTGCGTAATACATATAAACCCCCTTTTCTCTCGGATTAAATACATGTCATGTATCAACACGGTAGCAATTTAAGTTCCCTCAACAATCAACATACATGTAATCTGCCCCATGAACATACATGTAGATGTAGTCTTTCTTCCATGCACTAAATTGTTCACATTTCTTCAAACAATATACTACTGTACTGCACATTGATCAGCAAGTGCAACTTTAGCAAAGCAGGTAGTTTTTATTTTCTATTTGAAGACTTGAATTAGACAAGTAACACCCTTGTATAATTGGGACTGTTCTACAATAATAATTTCTCTAATCAACTATTTCTCAGAATGGGAGAAAATCATACAGCCTGTTTATATTTCCAGTTTCCACATTTTTAACAAACCATGGTTCGATCCAGCTTACGCAAAATAGAATACCTTGTTGGTCTTGGTGCGCAACTCAGAGTCTGAACACTCTGTGCTGTAGACTACTATTTCCATAGACCCTGTGTTATAGCAGCTCCTAACACAAGCTGAGACTGACCAAATTAGTCTTGGCTCAAGTCAGTGTGGAATGTCATCTAAATGTCAAAATGAGTCTGTGCTTGCAGACTACCCTCAATCTACAGGCAGATCTACAGTAAGCCCGGTGATTCTGTTTGACATTTTATGACAAGATGTCCTGTTGACTTTGAGGCAAGCAGCATGTTTAGGAGCAGCCTGATATGTCAGCAAAATTCTCGATAGCCCACAATGCACCACAAGATTTTTAGAATGTTCAAAAATTTTGCACCATCTTTAGTCTTGAAAAACAGGACTTTAAAAAAAAAAATTTTAAATGATGGAAAGATATCCGCCAAGGACTTTTGACATATCATTACAACTTCACAATTCGTGAAAGTAACCATGTATTAAAGGCATTGTATAACAATGTTTCCAGTTTAAAAAATCTGAGCTACATTATTCCCCATGCTACCAGTGTCTCTGATACGGTCTAAAAATAAAGCCCTGAAAAATATGCAGTTTAATAAAACGATCATAAAGTGCTTTAAAAAAGTAAAAATCATTGAGAGACCATTCCAGCTTTCCCCCATAGACTGTTGTGTTGCAGAATTTCCTATCGGCTGAGAAAAAATTAATGTGCCAATTTGTATCTGCACATATTGTACTAGTGACAGCATAACTGTCCGAACTTTTGTGTTGTAAGGTGTTTATTTGTCCATTCAAACACTGTCAGATATGTCAGATAGCACAGTTCAACAAATATCTAAACGGGTCTTCCACAGTGTTATACAGCGTCTTTAACCAAAATGTTAATGAATGAACCCAAACAGTGTGAAGATAGGCCTATATGTGTTTTTTTTTAAAGGCATTGCATAACAATGTTTCTTTCCAGTTTTAAAAATCTGAGCTACATGTACATGATTCCACATGCTACCAGTATATCTGATACGGTCTACAATGAAGACCTGAAAAAATTGCAGTTTAAAATGATCATTTAGTGCTTTGAAAAAAGTGAAAATCATTGAGAGATCATTCCAGTTTTCCCCCATAGACTACTGTGTTGCAGGATTTCCTAGCGGCCGAGAATAATTAATGTGCCAATTTGTATCTGCACATATTTTACTATTAACAGCATGACTGTCCGAACTTTTGAGTTCTAGGGTATTTATTTGTCCATTCAAATACTGTCAGATATGTCAGATAGCAAAGTTTGACAATTTTTTTAAACAGTGTTATATAGCGTCTTTAATGTTGCATTTGCTGTTCATTTGTGAATATGCATCTACTTGATCCATTAAGCACACTAGATTTGGACTCTAATGAAGCAATTTTTCAAGCTTCCCATACCTTTTAAACTAATTCTGCCCCTTCGCTGTTCAGCACTTTCATAATCCCCCTCAATCTTGCAATTTGATAGATTCAACAAGGGCTATCTCCCAAGTATAACAATCAGCATTTTTCAATCAGTTTTTATGATTACCGGTACTGGAAGATTTACTGATTTACAACCCTAATTCCTATTCACTAGGCAATCATAAATCTACATACATTTTCACAATACGGGCGATTGGCCCAATCAACATATTCGATGGAATTTATTTTTAGGTTGCCGCAGACATGGCTGATTTATTGAAGCACGCACCTCAATTCCATAACCACAGGTGATAATGTGTTTGTTGTATTGATCGGATTGTAATCTACAACATTGCTGGCATTGTATGAAATGGACGCTGATATACACAGAGGGAAACAGGTGGAAGTGGAAATCTACATTTCGGTAAAAACAGAAAAAGGCAGTGGGGGGGGGGGTGGGATGCACCCTCCCCCCTTGCATGGCAAATAGTGAAACCGGGAAAAAGAATATAACGTAAAAACAAAATAAATTTGCAGATATAAACTCCCACAAATTACCCAATTTTAAATAAATCATGACAGTACATGTTCTGCGAATGAAATAATAACATAAACAGCATACTGAAAACTGATTGTGTATTATGTCATCATGACACTTTGTCACAACATAGGCCTACGCATTTTGAACACGTTCAAAAATTAAATCACCACAAAAAGCCTAGTTTTAATTGATAAAACAATTTTTCTCAGTTATCTACTAATGCTCATTACATTTGTTTGAATTTAATAGTGAAATTACTGATCACAAATAAATGTACATCACTTCCATTCCCACATCAAGACATATGGTATACCCAGTATTGCCGTTGTACATTAATATCATGTAAACATGTAGAATCTTAATTCTTATACATCAAAGCAGAAATTTGCATGTTCTTATAACTACTGTAATACACAATTATGAATTTATAATCTTTTCATTGATGAACAGAATTTCTATAAACAAGATATTAATTTCACATATCGGGGGTTACTCACGGCCTCTGAAGCAGAAAAAAAGCGCCGGCATGGCGTGACGGGAAGCAAGTATGATATGCCTATTATTCCGATATTAAAAGCTTTAATCCAAGTTCAAATAAAAGGTAGTGGTAACCGATGGCCAGCGATGCAAGGAATGGCCAGTTAACGTGAGATGAGAAAATGAAGTGATGCCTCCCTCAGTGACAGCCGGCCTAATGCAACAGCTCTAGTCATCATAATCACAGATTCACTCGACGAAAAAAACGGTGGATAGGAGAAAAGGGAAAAAAATGTAACGCTCATTTTGAAATCAGCGCATCATCATCCCCTTCTGATCGTCATGTACGGCGGTTTTCCTGCACCACTGACAAAGCAGAACACATTCCATGTTGATGATTCGTTACAAAAACAATGAATTTTTTTCTGTCTCTTGCTCTCTAAATAGAAGTTTTTAATAAAGGACTAGGGAGACACAGTTTCTATATCCACATGCCAAAGGGACGGAGCTTGTTCTGAGGTGAGTGCACAGGGCATAAGAGCTTGAACTCTGTCTCTGTATTTATTTTATATTACGCCCCCGGTGGTAGGAGGTGGATTTTTTCCCCTCCTCCTTACTTTTATCGTCTTCTTTTTTTCATTGTTAGTTGCTGGCAAGAAATCAGATCAATGCAATGAATATTCTTTGGGGAAAAAATGCAGTCAGACTCATAGGAATACAGACATATTATGTCATGTTCCTGGATGTAATTTGTAAGGTAGTTTTCTTCATGATCGATTTTGTCACTGGAAAAATGTGCTTTGCTTAATTGCAGTATTTGAATGAAATATTACTATGATCAATAATGGCTTCAACACAAGCAGGTTTTGGGGTTAGGTTGAGAGAATAGCTTTGGTAGAGGAAAAAAAATGAAAAAAACAACTTTACATATGTTACGATATTAAGTCTCATCAAGTGATGAAACATTGAAAATAAAGACAGCTTTAAATCTTCATGTATACATGCGGACATCAGCATATGGGTGTTTTTGTTTTCCTCCGATCATCGAACCATGACTACAGATCATTATTAGTCACATCTGAGCATCTACTCTAAATGCTTTTTTGGGCGTGATGACTGTAACCATGGAAACACAATACAACAAAGTTTCAGGCATCAATATCTGCAAGATGTTTGGACAGTCATGCATGATATAACAGGTGATGCATACACAAACCATCTCATACAGTTGGTGAACAAAGTGTGAAACCCATACAGGCATCGGTAGTGACATTTTGTCTGCTGCAAAAAACTGCATAATGTCTCTTTGATGAGCTATCATAAAGTAACCAAAATATACAGTGTAGTCTACATATAAAACTCTGATGAACACATCACTCCAACAACCCCTAGATCCCCCTCCCCTGGATGCAAATGGAATGAAATTTGTTACTATTGTTTTTTCAAAAATTTAAAGAACATTTTAGCAAAAAAACTGAGAGGAAATTAAGCATGTTACAATATAACAACATTAGCACTTCCACAAATTAAAGGGAGAAGGAGCCAGCAACTAACAGGCTGTTAAGAAAAAATGACATTGTGAATATTGTGAGAATTATGGTACATGGTGATAAATACACTGGGGTAAAACTTGCAGAAACAGCTATAGGGGGAGGAGCTTATTGATTCAAACAGTGCATACATTAATACCACGGTGTGACACATGTCGGGTGGCATGTATCGGTCAAGCATGGTCAGCTCCAGACCCGTGCACGTGCGATCTGATTGGTTGGCAAGAACTTACATTATTTCTCAACTTATGTCTGTTAGTAGCTGGCTCCTTCTCCCTTTAAGTCAGTCCTTAAAAACATGACTAAACATGCAAATTTATTTCAAAATTCATCAATTTGGGGGAAACTTTATAACTATTGCACCTCTTATATCTCTCATCACTACCCCCTTCCCCACTCCCCCAATCTCTACTTTACATTCCATAACAATTTGAATCATAACAAGCCTCTGGAAAATAATGTACACGTAATTAACAATATCTGAAATCTGCCACATACACTGAAATTGTCCTGACCTAAATGAGGTAACAGGGTTCGCATCGCCCAAGTTATCTGCCAACTGCGCAGTGAACTATGCATGGGTTGGAGGAATTAGCCCAAAGTTTATTTCCAGAAAATTGTGTTTATTACAGGATGAATGAGAACTGTGTCCTCGATTGACAAGCCAGATTTGGTGACAACTAGGGATGATGCTCCTCTCCGTGTCATTGTACTTTTGTCAGCAAAAGAGATGTCATGGTGCGAGAAAGATTCCACATAACACACCTACAGTGTTTCTCCTGCCCAAATGGGCAGATTGACAATCTAAGAACCGACAGAGAGTAGAAGTAATGATGTCAAACTGGTTCGGAAATAGACACAATCGGCTGCAACCTCGCTGCACCTGAACAGTAAGTGCCACATTCTCCACATATTTTTCTGAACCAGAGTGACATCACACAGCCTAATATTTAACAATGTTGACACTTTAAACAAATCTGAGCTACATGAACCCCCCCCCCCACATTGATAGTTTCCTCTAATAAGGTCAAAGAATGAAGCCCTGAAAAGTGAAAATCAATGAGCAACCATTCCATTGCGACCCCCCCCCCCCCCCGACTGCTGTATTATAGCTTTTTCGTCCCCAGGACAAAAATTCAACATATTATTGAACAACAACTAACCTCATTATTTTCTTTTCTACGCTTGAAGTTGATCCAAAAGGATCTCATGCTTATACTTGTCATTGAATAATTTGCAAAGTTATTATAGATTGTACGGCAAAAAAGTACAATTTTTGTATTAGTTTAATATTTATTGAAACTGATTAAATATTGCTTACCTGTTTTATCCAAATGAGTCAAGTAGAGTGATTAAGTGAAGCAAACATTGTAAGAAGATAAAGGAGAAAAGAATAGGAAAAGCAATAAAATTAATAAGCAAATAATATCAATAAATTTTCACCTGCCCACTGGCAAAATTTACTTCTAAGTACATAGCAATGCCAAAATCACATTTAAAATGCATTTACAATAATTACCAAATTGTACATACAGCTTGTAAAATAGATCTTTTTAATTTTTTTAAACATTTTTTTTAAGTGCAATAATGTTTTAATGAAACTGTCATGCACACACAACACATAAATGTATGCTTCACATTAATATACAAATATAATTGCCATACAAGTGTAATATTGCAAAATTTATCAGACTAATGTATGATGCATAATGTGATGAAGCAGTAGTCACAATGGTAATATATGATTGTCGCTATTAAATACAGTACTCTGTAACTACGTGGTGTAAAATAACTAAATAACACATGCAAAAGAAATTTGAGAACTAACCTGATGTAATGAGAGAACATGTGACAATATTGAATGTAAATAAATGAGATTCACTTGTCCAACTATAATTATAAAAGTAAAATTATGTTTTATGTTTCATAACCTAGAGTAATTTTACCCTGGTCGATTAAATATTGCAAGCTGCTAGTTGCTATTCAAAAGCCATAAAAGTTGATTTCTATTTCATACAACAGTTGGGGATAAGAATACATACACAAGTATGCATATGCACACGCACAGACACACATACACACATACACACACACACACACACACACACACACACACACACACACACACACACACACACACACTACACATACACATACACATACACATACACAGACACAGACAGACACAGACAGACAGACACATAGACACACACATACACAAACACAGACACAGACACAGACGCAGACACACAGACACACACACACACACACACACATACACAAACACAGACACAGACAGACACACACAGACACACACACACACACACACACACACACACACACATACACAGACACAGACAGACACAGACAGACAGACACATAGACACACACACACACACACACACACACACACACACACACACACACACACACACACACACACACACACACACACACACACACACACACACACACACACACACACACATCAAACAAATGAAATGTATTGCTTTTCAATGACTTTCTCCTGATTTGAAAGAAATGAATGCAATATTAAATATTTCTTTTGAAAAATAAGGACAGCTGTTGGGCTGTAAGAAATCAATATAAAAAAAAATCAATACTTCCAGGAATATATCAGAAAGCAAGATGCAATATCTCTACATAACCAGATGCTGCCAATTTGCCACTGTACAACAATACTGTGACTTTCATTTAATTGCCATACTAAAGCAGGTTCCTCTAATCACTAGGCAGATTTGAACAAGACAAAATTGTGATGTACTTGAATTTTCAGCTGTTGTGTGTTGAAAATAAACACCTTTTTTTATATACCTTCAACCACAAGCCAAAACATTGGCAGTAACACTCTTATAATCTAATTCCACAGACACTTGGGTATTACAGCAACATGAAACAACTTAACTATTTTAAATGGAAAAAGGAAGACTTTGAGATGGAAAACTTTAATTCTATAATGCAGTATGCAACAGTTGTAGCAGGAGTAATGATCATGATTCTACACAAATTTCCATTATCAAACTTCATAATGCAACATTATTTTCACATTAAGGAATAATATGCAGTCACGATCAGATCCAGGGGTCGCTAATTGGTGGGGCGAGGGGGGCGTGTGAGTCTAAGGCTAAATAAAGCACAGAAGCAATAAGCCGATTTCATCTGAGACAAGATAACTTTGACTAAACCTAAGAGGCACTGATTAAATCTAATAGATCCGTCCACACTCCTCGGGCTCTGGGGGAAATGTCCTCGGCCAAACCTAATTTGGGAGATTTCGGCTCGGAATGTCAACATTTCAGCGTCACCCATTCTCGTTCGTTAGTACCCGGCAGTAATGAATTAAAAAACCTAGTTGTCTCGCGTCAAATGCATCTGGGATCAAAATGAGACAAAAAGTGCCATTTCCAATCATCCGACTATAATAATGATAGCGTCTTCAACTATGAATAATATGATGACAAATCCGACTCGGTGGCCGTGATGCCTGGTTAATTGCGGTTTCCATGGCAACTAACATCCATAAAATGCAGGTAGGCCTGGGAGTTCAGACCGAGTTGAGACAGGATGCACGCAGTTGATGAAATAATTGTAAAATGCATGCCGTACACCACATTAAACACATCACATTTGGGGTACGTCAGTTTTGCCATGGTAACTACACAGCATATTATCATGATAATACTAAGCATTTTACCTCTTTTATTTTATTTTTCTTTAGTTTTTATGCTGGTGGATAAATATACGTTACACGTACATGTAAGCCGGATTTCTTTTTAACATTGGCATTTTTCTCATGTCAATGACTTCCAAAAAAAGTACTGGTACATGTTTGTTGGTAATGCTACATATATTGTAAACTACATTAAAATACATGCAGACACAGTACGTGTGTATGTGCATGCAAATGGAAAACATATATTAAATGGAATTATTTAGTATGATATGTGTAGTCATTTGACCCGTTGGAAACTAAGCATATTAAATGGAATTAAATTCCAAGACTTAACTTACGATATGTTGAATAATTTTCTGCACTGAAAATCGATAAATCTGACCATGAAAATATCATAGGAGCTGTCAGAAAATTATATTTGTGTAATATTGTTAAGCTTGGATTTTAAGGCGATATTTAGGTGTCAAAAATGGCAAACTTAGCAGCTGGAACAACAGCTTCCATACCCCTCTCAGTCACTGAATTATACCCTGGCCTGTTGGCGGTTGGAAGATCCAGGTTGGTGTCTTAGTCTCACCAGCTACATGTTTGAGAATGTAGAAGTATACATTTCTAGAAGGATGAACTATATTTATGAAGTTTTTAATGTCTACAGAGTACCTCTTAGTGGTACATGGGTGATGCCGGTTTGGGCGAAATATGACCCCCCCCGCCCCCAGTTTTTTTTTGGTGGCGAGGGGCTGGACCCCCTCCCCCTTGATTTTTTGAAGCTTAATTTTTTATCCCCCTAATTTGTTTAGATTTGGTAGATTTTTCTATACACTGTCAAAGTACTAAACACTATCCTGTTAACACTTATAAACACTTTTGAGTTAGAAATTCTGTATCATCTACCTGATATCAAAAGTTATGGTTATTTTTGGAAGATCTTCATTAAAACACTAACAAGATTTTAATTTGAAATTGTAAAACACGTTTAGTATTGAAATTCATAAAAAAGTCAAATATTTTTTTCATGAACACCTAAAACACTGAAAGGTTTACATCTTTCACAAAAAATGTTGTTTGATGCCCATTTTATGATTTCATTCACTAAACACCTAAACGGTGTTATAAAATTTCAAGCTGCTATAAGCTGTCTCCAGAAAGTAAACATGAAGGTTTGATATACAGCATAGTTCGATACACAGAATTCTAACTAGAAAGTGTTTATGATTTTAACTAGATAAAACATGTTCACGACTGTTTTATAAATGCTTATCAGAAAACGTGCTTTTGAAAAGAGCTGTTAAGTACCATTTTACATGAATTACATGCTAAAAAAAAAAAAAAAGTTAAAATCTGATGCAACTAGAAAAACTTTATTAAGGGTGGAGAGGGATTTCAATTTAAACTTGTTATAACAATGACAATATTGACTAAGCTTTTCTTCCAGTGCAAGGGGTAATTATTTTTCTTTGCATGTGCCATTCCCCTTCCGCCTGCCCCCACCACCGCCGACACACAACATGACTATTGCTGCTACGCTTGCTGCGAACACAAGGTCACTAATCCTTCACATCCCCTAATTAATACATGCATAGATGAACGAATAAAATTAAAAAATATACATCATTGATTTGATAAAGCAATAAAATTAATTTGATGCAAATGGTTTATGTACATTCTATAAAAATCATCACTAGAGACCACACACAGATCAAACAATATTTCACTATTTTTGTCGGGCAAGAAAAATTTCTTTCGGGCAAGCAATTTTTCACTGTATGAAAATTCACTTGCCCGACGGGCAAAGGGCCCAAAAAAAGTTAATGTTAGCACCCTGGTCCTTTGCCTATTTGGGTTGTGTCTGTGTTTGTGTGTGTTTTGTTGTGTGTTGAGTGTGGTGGTGTGTCTTTGATTGTGTTGGTCTGTGTGCTTCCTGTGTGTATGTGTTGTGTTGTGTGTGATCACGTGTCTGTCGTTCTGGTGTGTGTGTGTCCGCTGTGTGACTGTTGCTGCTGTTGTGGTTCGGCGTGGTTGTGTCTGTTCTGTGTTGTGTTTAGGGGTGTGTGTTCTGTGTGCTGTGTGGTGGTGTGTTGTGCATGTGTGTGGTGTGTGTGTTCGTGTTGTGTGTGTTTGATGCGATGCTACAAATGGAATATTATTAACCGTTGGAGACGATTTGATTCAACTTATAACACACATTTTCCATAGACCCCAACACGAGTTAACTGTTACTTAGTCTCTCAACGCTCCGTCAATGACTACACATTATCATACTAAATAAGTCCATA